>RAHM01000235.1:1309013-1324669 GCA_003713295.1 Parotia lawesii | reverse complement strand
GATGTGACCCCCAAAGCCACAACGGGTGACAAATCCAACCCCCAAAGCCGGGGGGGGGTGAGGGATGTGACCCCCAGAACCACATCTGGTGACAGATACGACCCCCCCAGAGCCACGGGGTGACAGACGTGACCCCCAGAGCCACACTGGGTGACAGATGTGACCCCTCAGAACCCGGGGGGGTGACAGATGTGTCCCCGAGCCCCACGTTGGGTGCTGGATGCGACCCCCCAGAACTGCCTCGTGTGACAGACGTGACCCCCAGAGCCACACGTGGTGACAGACACGGCCCCCCCAGAGCCGTGGGGTGACAGATGTGGCCCCCCAGAGCTGCTCCAACCCCCAAAGCCACGTTTGGTGACAGCTCCAGCCCGGGGGTGACAGCCGTGGCCCCGAAGCCGCGCTGCTTCCGCCGCTCATCGAGGCCGGGCTTGGGCAATGGCTCTGAGGGGAAGGAGCTGAGGGGCCTCTCCCGGGTTTTGCTCCCCGTRGACCCCATCCCGAGGGGATCCACGCCACGGGAAGGGCAGCGATCCCAACATCCCACCCCGGGAAAAGGGAGCCGTGTCCCGGCACGGCCCGGAGCCGCCGGGGAGGATGCGCCGCCGGTTTTGGGGCCGGCTTCCCCTGCCCCCACTTCCCCTCTGCTGTGGGGCCTCCCACGCTCCCGGGGCCCGGAACTGCGGCTCCTGTCAGGGGAGAGTTGAAAAGTTGGGGTTTTTAGGGAAAATGGGAGGGAAAAAGGAGCTGGAAGTYGTTCAGGGCTGTGGGCACGGCTTGTGGGGGCTGCGGATGGGGGCTTGGGGTTGGGGTTGGGTGAGGCTGGGACGCTGCTGGTGCTGGAAGGGCCTTGCTGCGTGCCAGGGATGTTTATCCAGGGATTTTTAGATCCCAGTTTATCTCACCCCAACCTTCAGCCACTCCTGGCTGCGGTGCAAGACCCCGCAGGGCTTTGCACCCTTGTCCTGCATGATCCTGAGGGAATAAAAACTCCTGGAAGGGTAAAACCCTCCTGGAGAGGCAAACCCTCCTGGGAAGGCAAAACCCTCCTGGAAGCGCAAAACCCTCCTGGGGAGGCAAAACCCTCCTGGGGAGGCAAAACCCTCCTGGGAGGGCAAAACCCTCCTGGAAGGGTAAAACCCTCCTGGGAAGGCAAAACCCACTGATTCTCCCCACGGCAGAAATGGAAGAAGTTCTGGGGTGTCCTGTACCGGGAGAGCTCCTGCTCCACGGCCCGCCTGGAGCTGCTGGAGGGCTCGGGGCCGGTGGCCGYGGAGAGGCCGCGCAAGGCCGAGGGCGGCCGGCGCCTGGTCCGGCTCAGCGACTGCGTCCACGTGGCCGAGGCGGGCGGCGATGCCACCTGTCCCAAGGACACCGTCCCCTTCCTGCTGGAGACCACGGACCGGCGATTCCTCCTGGCCGCCGACAGCGCCGAGGTGGCCGACTGGATCCAGAGGCTGTGCGAGCTGGCGTTCCCGGTACGCGCCGGGAAAACCGGGATAACGGGCTTGGGAAAGGTGGGATCCATTGAGAGGGATGGGACCCCTCATCTGTGCTCTTCTCCCTGGGCAGAGGAGCCGGGAGGAGCTGGGAGCGGCCAAGGAGGGCCYGCCGGGCTCGCTGGGCAGCGAGGGCAAGTTCTCCATGGAGGAAAATTCCCTGTACAGCTCCCGGGGCAAAGGTAGGAGCGGGGAAGGAGGAGCGGGGCTGGGGCTGCTGCATGGGAGGCGAAATCTCCTCCCCAAAAAACCTCTTCCTGCTGCGGTTGGCGGGGCCGGCTGTGCTGCCCTATCGGCTGTGGCCGGAGCTGTCCAGCCCTTATCGGCCGGACACCGCTGCCCCGGCCGGGGGAACACCCACAGCCCCTCCGTGGGGTGGGACATGTGTCCAGTGTCCACTCTGTCCATCCCCGGCCAGGGGGGTCACTCCCAGCCCCTCTGTGGGGTGGGACATGTGTCCAGTGTCCACCCTGTCCATCCCCAGCTGGCCTGGAGCAGGCTGCCCTGGCTTGGGGGGTCACTCACAGTCCCTCTTGGGGTGAGACACGTGTCCACTGTCATGTCCATCCCTGGCCAGGGAGGTCACTCACAGCCACTCTGCAGGGTGGGACACATGTCCAATGTCCACTCTGTCCATCCCCAGCCAGCCTGGAGCAGGTTGCTCTGGCCAGGGGGGTCACCTTGACCCCTCTGCGGGGTGGGACACATGTCCACTGTCATGTCCATCCCCGGCCAGGGGGGTCACTCCCAGCCCCTCTTCGGGGTGGGACACGTGTCCAATGTCCACTCTGTCCATCCCCAGCCGGCCTGGAGCAGGCTTTTGAGGTGACAGTGAGGGTGACGCCGTCGTCGCAGCGCTGCCGCCTCCGGGGCCGCTGCATCCTGCGGGCGGGCGAGGAGGCGCTGGAGCTGCGGCACCCGCAGAGCCAGGAGGTCCTGTACAGCTGGCCCTACCGCTTCCTGCGCCGCTTCGGCCGGGATAAGGTCAGTGGCGTGCGGGAAGGCCGGGCTGGCCGTGGCCGTGGCCGTGGCCGTGGCGTGGGGACTGACCCCGGCCCTCCGCAGGTGACCTTCTCCTTCGAGGCCGGCCGGCGCTGCGCGTCCGGAGAGGGCAACTTCGAGTTCGACACCAGGCAAGGCAACGAGATCTTCCAGGCCATCGAGGCGGCCATCGACGTCCAGCGGGGCCGGGGGGCCGAGGAGCCGCRCTGGGGGGGCCCCGCGGACAAAGCCCCGCGGCCGCTTGACCACGCCAGGACGCCCAGCTGGGCACAGGGCCACGAGGAGCCCAGGTGCCCCTCTGGGGAGGGGAAGGTGCCCAAAGGGGAGGGGAAAGGGGTCAAGGCCAAAGCGGGGTTGCCCCCCGGTGCTGGGGAGCCCTCGGGGCCCTTCCAGGCGTCGCGGGGTGCGGATTTTCCCTACGCCGAGCCCTGCGATTCCCTGCGCCGCGGGAACGCGCCGGCGGTGCCGGAGAAGGGCTGGAGGCAGGACGGTGCCAAGGTGGAGTCCGAGTACGCCGTTCCCTTCGACACCATCGCCAAATCCTTCCTGGCGCTCCAGCTCGGCGGCCTGGGCTGTCCCCAGGAGGGGGTCCCCGAGCCCCCGAGCGGCACCAGGGAGGCAGAGAGGGGCCAGCAGCCCCCCGGCCGCCCCACTGCCCCCAAACCCGAGCACATCTACGACGAGCCCGAGGCTCTGGGCGCGCTCTCCGTGTACGACGAGCCCGAGGAGGTGAAGGGGGAGGCGTGGAGGCTRCAGGCGGCCCCCGAGGAGCCCCCCGGGCAGGGGTGTCCCTACAACCCGCAGCGGGACGACTACGCCGTGCCCAAGAGGCCCGTCCCGCTCCGCCAGCCCTTCCTGCTGCAGGGCAAGGAGTGGCTCGGCGACAACGAGTACGACAACGTGGTCCTCAAGGGCGCCAAGAAGAGGAACCTGCAGTGAGCGGGAGCGGGGGGACAGGAGGAGGGGACGCCCCGAATGCCCCGATCGGGCTTTACCCCACCCCCGGCTGGGCTGAGACCCGCCCGGCTCAGCGCGCCCGTGGCTGGGGAGGGGGCACGGGGGCACATCTGGGCAGCGGTGCGGCACAGCTGGGTGGGGGCAGGGGACAGCTGGGTGGGGGCAGGGGACATCCAGGTGGTGGCAGGGAACATCCAGGTGGTGGCAGGGGACATCCAGGTGGTGGCAGGGCACAGCCGGGAAGCGCTGGGAGCGGGATGCGCCCACTGGAGGGCAGTGCGAGCCCACCGGACGGGCGGTGCCCGGGCAGGGGTCCCCCCGCAGCCCCGCAGCCGCAGCCCCGGGACCCCAAATCCCGCTCGTCACCCGGTGCAGCCCCGGGAGCAGCGGCTCTGCCCCACGCATCCCCCCGGGATGCACTTCCAGAGGCGGCTGGGGCGGGAATGGGCCTGGGATGCTCGGCTTGGTGCACTTCGCCGGGGATGCGCGTCCCGAATGCCCCGGGATGCAGATCCCACCCCGTGGGATGGACGATGCTCATCCCCAAGGATGGACATCCCGAATCCCCCGGGATGCAGCTGGATGGACGATGCTCATTCCCAGGGATGGACATCCCAAATCCCTCGGGATGCACATCCCACATCGTGAGATGGACAGTGCTCATCCCCAGGGATGGACATCCCAAATCCCCCAGGATGCAGCTGGATGGACGATGCTCATTCCAGGGATGGACATCCCGAATCCCCCAGGATGCAGCTGGATGGACGATGCTCATTCCGGGGATGCAGATCCCACAGCCGAGACCCCCTGTGCCCACACACCGCCCCCAGTGCTCCCAGTATGTTCCAGTGCCACGGCAGGGCCAGGTCCTTCCCTGTCCGAAGGTCCCTCCGGCTCCTCGCTCAGCAATCCCACAAATTCCCGCTGTTCCGGCCACACTTTTGCTTTTAATTCCCGTTACCACCCCCCTTTCCAGCCCCTCTGGATTCCAGGTGGAATACTGGGCTTTGTTTTCATGGAGATTTTCACGGCTGGCTCCAGTCCTCCCAGTACAAACCAGTACAAACCAGTGCGCAGCCTCTGGGTCATYCTCCTTTTTCTTTCCCTCCTCCTCCTCTTCCCCATCTTTCTCCTCCTCCTCTTCCCAACGACCTCCAGCCTTTCCTTGGATACATCCAGCCCCTCAACCGGACCCATCCCAATTCCCCCTGGATATTTCCCTGGCACCTGGATCCTGCYGGGACCCTCCACGGACACCTCGGACCCCCCAGCTCCATCCCCACCCCAGAGAGACCTCGGCGTCCCAGTTCCTCACGGTCCCGTCAGCTTTTCCATGGAAAGCGCAGGCATTCCATGAATTATTTATAACCTCTCCCAATCAGAGGGAACGCTCAGGTGCTCCGGTTCATTTCCTGGATCCCGCGAATCCAAAGTGYGGGTTTTAATAAGGCAAATTAAGTGCTTTTAACGAGAGGCGCTGATTAAAGCTCCGTATCCATCGCCGCATCCCGGGCGGGATTGAAGGGAATGGGATGCGCAGGTGGGATCCTGCTCCAGGTGGGAAAAGCACCTAAAATTGGGCCAAAATAAAGAAAAAATCCCTAATTTCCAGCACAATTTTCCACACGGGACCAAGGAAAATCATTGCCGTGCCCTGGGAGGGGTTTGGGAGGTGCTTCCCATCCTTTCCCGGACCATTCCCACGGAAAACAGGGATGATCCCTGTCCATGCTTGGGCTGGTTCCCATCCCCAGACTCAATCCAGGAGCATTCCCGAGCTGGAGCCACGGGGACTCCTGGCACTCCCCGGGAATCGATCGCTTGAGCACGTGTTATTATTAATTAATTAACGCTCATTAGGGGGTTATTAATTATTCATCAGMGTTAACACAACCCTCCCTCCCCCAGCCCGGCTTCCCACCGCATCCCTGCTCCTTCCGCCGTTTTCCTTCCTTGGCCAAAGGGATGGAAACGCTTCCCAGGCTTCGCTTCCCGATCCCGTGGGATCTGCAGTGGGCAGCCAGGGATCACTGGGAATGGCACCGATCAAGTTTTAGAGGCAGCAGCAGGGATTGGGGGAAATTCTGGGAATTTTGGTGCTGGAATCGCATCCCCTGCCTGCCCCCTCCCCGTGGAGGCAGCTTAGGGTGGAAAAGGGGACCTGGCCTGGAGGATCAAGTCCGGGTGAGGAGGATTCCAAGCTGGAAAAACCCTTGGAAGGGCTCGGCGAGGGGCCGGGCTGGGGGGAAAAATCGATGGAAAAGAGGGAGGGAGGAGATTAAAGGCCAAAGCTGCAGACAAATGGAGAGATTTAATCTGATTTGGGAGTTATTGTCCTCATCGAGTTATGTGATTATGAATCATTTAGGAGCAGGGATAAGCAAAACAGGGATTTGTTCCGAGCTCCGAGGGGATCCCGAGCCTCTTCCCGGGAGAGGAGCAGGGGCAGAGCTGCATCCCGGGATGGAGGAGGGCACGGAGCAGCATCCCGAGGGGAAGCTGGGCTGGGGAGGCTTGGAGGGGCAGAGCGAGGAATGAGGGGTGTGGGGGTGTCTGGGATGGGAAAATAGGGATTGGGAATGGACCAGGAATGCAGCCCTGGGGCGGAAAACTGGGAGGATCCCAAGGGAAAGGTGGGCTGGTCGGGGCAGAGCAAGGAAAGCGGGATAAGGAGATCTCCGGGATGGAGGGGATGGGGGATGGATCGGGGATGCAGCCCTGTGGGGAAAACTGGGATTATCCCAAGGGAAAGCTGGGCTGGGAAGGCTTGGAGGGGCAGAATGAGGAATGAGGGGTGTGGGAATCTCTGGGATGGAGAGAATGGGGAAATTGGGATTGGGAACGGACCAGGGATGCAGCCCTGTGGAGAAAACTGGGATAATCCCAAAGGAAGGGTGGGCTGGGAAGGCTTGGAGGGGTAGAATGAGGAAAGAGGGGTGTGGGAATCTCCAGGGTGGGAAACTGGGATTGGGAACTGACCAGGGATGCAGCCCTGTGGAGAAAACTGGGATAATCCCAAAGGAAGGGTGGGCTGGGAAGCCTTGGATGGTCACAGCACGGAAAGAGGGGTGCAGGAATCTCCGGGATGGGGAAAACAGGGAACAAACCCGCTGCAAACCGGGATGGGGGCGCTTCCCAAGGCCTGGAGATGCCGCTCCCCGGGCGCTTTTCCCATTTTCCCCGCGGCTCCGCACACCTCGTGGAGGCAGCTCGTTTTCCCATTACTGTCTCCTTGGATTAGGGATGCGCTCGCTCTCCCGCTCCGGCCGAATCCCAGGCGCCAGCAGGAGCTGCGAAACTGCATTAGGGCCRTGCCGAGGAGCCCCTAACGGCATTAGGGGCGAGCATTAGAGGTGCTGAGTGACAAGGAGCTCATCAGGCCGGGATTGATGGAAATCCCATTCCCGGAGCCGGCAGGAGCAGGGCGCTTCGTTCAGGAGAAATTGGTTAATTGGGAAGGTCTGGATTCTCTCCGCCTGTCTCGTTCCCGGAGCTCCTCGGGGTGTGGGATGAACGGAGGTGAGGAGAAGGTGGAGGTGGTGGAGCGGAGGGAAAGCTCCTAAATCCACCCATCCTGCTTTTCCCTGCCCTTTKGGCGGCTTGAGGATTCCCAGACCGGTCGTTCCTGGGAATTGCAGCATTCCAGACCCAGGGAAAAGCAGGTTCACGGCTGCTGGGCTCCCTCCTGCCCYGGGCTGCAGCAAAATTAATTGGCAATCACCGGGAGTCCGCACAGCCGGACTTTGTTGGGAAGGAAGCCGTAAAAGCCGCGCGTCCGCAGCCGTAATTCCTTCACCCCGCATTGATCCCGCGGCCTCTGCTGCCCACGGATTGGCCGGGGGGGATGTGCTGGGCATCGATCCCGGGCACCTCGGCCAGGCCGGAGCATCCCTGACCCCTGCTCGTGCTGGGAGTGAATTCCCAGTCTGATYCCAGCCTGGAGMATCCCTGACCCCTGMYYRTTSTGGGAGTGAATTCCCAGTCTGATCCCAGCCTGGAGCRTCCCTGACCCCTGCTCRTKCTGGGAGTGAATTCCCAGTCTGATTCCAGCCCGGCGAATCCCTGATCCCTGACTGTTGTGGGAGTGATTCCCAGTCTGATCCCAGCATGGAGCATCCCTGACCCCTGACTGTTGTGGGAGTGATTCCCAGTCTGATCCCAGCCTGGAGCATCCCTGATCCCTGCTCGTTCTGGGAGCAATTCCCAGTCTGATCCCAGCCCGGAGAATCCCTGTACCCTGACTGTTGTGGGAGTGATTCCCAGCCTGATTCCAGCCTGGAGAATCCCTGATCCCTGCTCATTCTGGGAGTGAATTCCCAGTCTGATCCCAGCCTGGAGCATCCCTGACCCCTGCTCATTCTGGGAGTGAATTCCCAGTCTGATCCCAGCCTGGAGCATCCCTGACCCCTGACTGTTGTGGGAGTGATTCCCAGTCTGATTCCAGCCTGGAGCATCCCTGGCTCCTGCCTGTTCTGGGAGTAATTCCCAGGCTGATCCCAGCCCTCTGTCCTTCCCTCTCCTTCCCGCCCTTAAAATATCCGGGAATATTTACAATTACGGCTTTTTTGGGAAAAACCCCTCCACAGCTGCTGTTGCAAGGGGCACATCCCAAATCCCACAGCACCAAAATCCCRCCGAGGGATGCAGGGATGGAGGGAAAGTTTGGGGAGAGTCTGTGGGATTGAGGGATGCAGGAGGGCCCAGCTCATCCCCCACTGGGATGAGATCCCGRTGTGAGATCCCATGGGATGGGAGAGGAGAGAGGATAAGGGAAAACCTGGATCAACRGAGCAGCCGGATTTGCTGCTGGGGCCTGGAGGAGGAGGGCTCGTGCCAAGGGTGTGGAAAAGCTTCTGGAAAGGCAATTTCCAGCTGGTTCTGGTCCAGGGAATCGCTGTTTTTATGGGATGTTGCTGCTAGGTCCGTGTTTTGTGTGGAATTCTGCAGCCTCGCCAGGCTGGGGGTTAATGGGAGCAGGGGAAGGGTCCCCACCCCGCCCYGTGAGCCCCCAGATCCCTCCATGGCAAATTCCAGCAGGGAATTTTTGATGGTGTTAGGACAGCCCGGCCTGGAGCCCTGCAAAACACTGGAGCTCTTTGGATCGTGTATCCAACATTCCCATTACGGGAATCCCATTAACGGGATCATCCGGAGCCTGCTGGTGAACAGAGGACGTGTCCACATCCCGAATTCCGGAGCCCGCCTGTCCCTCCCTGCTCCCCCCGTCTCGGGGCAGGATGTGTTTAAAAGCCTGGCTCGAATCCCGGCGTTTTTCCAAGCCCTCATCTCTCCCGAGTCTCCATGGAAGTGGATGTTTAATGTGTTCCTTCGCCTCAATCCGCAGTGTTTGAACCAAAATAATGCTCCGTGTGCTTCCCGAGCTCCTCCGCAGGCGGATTTTGTCAGGAAATATAAATATCCCGACACCCACCTGCCCAGGCAGCGAGAGAAGGCACAATTCCACCCTCGGCGCTGCTGGGAACGACGGGAATTCTGCGGTGTGGAGAGGCCCTGGCTTCCCACAGGAGCTGCCCCTGGATCCCTGGAAGTGTCCGAGGCCAGGCTGGAGCACCCTGGGATAGCGGGAGATGTTCCTGCTCGTGGCAGGGWCCTTAAATCCCATCCGTTCCCACCCCTTCCAGGGGCAGGGACACCTCCCGCTATCCCAGGCTGCTCCAACCTGGCCTCGGGCACTTCCAGGGATCCAGGGGCAGCCACGGCTCCTCTGGGAATTCCATCCCAGCCCCTCCCCACCCTCCCAGCCAGGAATTCCTTCCCAATATCCCATCCCGCCCTGCCCTCTGGCAGTGGGAAGCCATTCCCTGTGTCCTGTCCCTCCAGCAGATTCCCGGTGTCCGGAGCTGTTCCTGCAGCACCCGCAGAGGGGCGGGAAAACAGAATCCTGGAATGGTTCGGGTTGGAACGGGATGAGCTTCAAAGTCGCTTCCCACCCGAACCATTCCAGGATTTTAGTGCCGCCCTTCCCATCCAGGTGGGATCTGCTCCCTCCGCGCCCCTGCCCGGCTTCCCCAGGGGATCCCTGTGCCCACCGTGCCCGTCCCGGCGGCGCGGGGCGCACGGAGCCGCCACCTTTCCCGGGATCCGTCTCACCAGAGCCGGGAAGCGGCGGAATTTCCACCCTGCTGCTCCCTGCGAAGGGGGAGCCAATTACCAGCAGCTGGTGAGAGCCGAAAATTATTATTAATTTCCAGGCGAGCATATGCTGCGTGTTAACAACCCCCGTGCCGTGCCAGAAGGGCCCATCCCATCCAGATGGCTCAACCTGCCTTGGGAATGATTCCTGCCGGGCTCTGCCGCCGCTCCGGAGCGCTCGGGGATGAGGGATGGGGACATTCCCTGCCTGGATGGCAGCAGGAGCACGGCCCGGGGTGACCGGCGGCGGCTTTTGGTGAAAACAAACCCTGCGCGCTCCACCTGGGAGCATCCCGGTGTCCCCACAGGCAGGGACAGGGATGCGGCGGCTCCGGAGAGCGGGAAGATCCCCAGGGATTGATGAGGAATATCTCGGCGTGCGTTATGGGAGGATAAATGTGCTAATAAAAGTTAATTAAGGAAGGTTTTGTTCCCAAGTTAATTAAGGATGGTTTTGTCCCCAGCCAGAGCTGCTGTCCCAGCAGATCCCACCAGCATCCCCTGGGATGCTGAAAGCTCTCCCTGCCCTTCTCAGCTCCCTGCTGACATTCCCTGGATTTATATTCCCATAAAAGCCGGATCGTTTTCCTTCCTGCCCTGCCGGGAGAGGCGTTTCCCTGCCGGACTCGGGGATTTCCAAAGCTTGTGGGAGCACTTTGGCACCCAGGCTGGGGAGCACGGGAATTCTGCTGCGCATCCAGAGCCGTGGGAATCACATGGAGAGTCCAGAGCAGCTTTTCCTCCTGGGTTCGCAGCAGCCACATCCCAGAGAGCTGGCGTGGAAGTGAAGGATGGGTTCTGTTTCTCCCGGGAAGTGGGAGCCGATGCCTCGGGATCCCTTGGCACCGATCCCGGCAGGCCCAGCCCGGTGTCCTGACCCTGGGCAGGAGCAGATATCCAGGGGAAAAAAGGGATTCGCAGCATCGGGGACTCGTTTGGACACAAATCCTCCCCAAAAGGGATTTTCCTTCGGGCATCCCCAACTTCCAGCAAGATTTTTCCTTGGGAAGAGTTTGCACAGCTGCTCCCACGGGTTTCCCTGCGTCCCGCTTTTCTCCATCTTTTAGTGGCAGCAATAAATGGAATTCCCTGGGGGGCTGGATCGACACGACCCATCTGGATCAACGTCCCCACATCCCCCCGCGCATCCCCCGCCACGCCCGAACCCACTCCCCGATCCGAGGAAATCACAGAGCCTTTTCCCTGCCGGGACGCCGCTCATCCCCCTGGAACTCCGGGAAGGGGGCGGCGGGAGCATCGGCTCCCCTTTAAATCCCACGGCCGGAATCGGGAGCGGAACCTCTCCGGGGAAGAGGGGTAAAAATAKCTCCGTGTCAGCGGCCGCGGGAGCAGCCGGGGCCCTGTCAAGGGCAGGGGCGAGCGCTCGTTATAAATAGGAGTCATTAATTATTCCAGCGGGGACGTGGCGCTTAATGAGGGCTTGGGCTGACACCGGCAGGAAGATTCCAGCGTGGAGCTGTGGGATCCAGGGCCCTGGGAAGATCCAGAGCCCTGGGAAGATCCAGAGCGCTGGGAAGGGTGGGATGGAAGCGCTGCGTGTCCCTGCGGGCACGGGGGTGCTGGGAGGGCAGGAGGAGGAGGAGGAGGAGGAGGAGGAGGAGGAGGAAGGAGCTGCTCCGTGCCAGGGAAAGAACAACATCGGCATCTGAATTCCAGCCGTGCCAGCCGGGCTGACACCTGGTGACGGAGCCGTCGTGTCCCGGAGCTGCGGGCAGCGCTTCATTTTCATTTTCATTTTCGTTTTTAATTAAAACCAGCGGTCGCCGCTGCYCCAGCGCCCCGAGCGGGGTCCGGCCGGGGAGGGGCTGCCCAGGGCACCTCTGGCACCCCCCCGTGCCCTCCCCCGGGATGTGCCGGCTCCTCCAGGACTCTGGAATGCCAGGACCCGGCGTTTCCCASCCGGGGCTGCTCCAGCAGGGAGGGTTTAAGAGAAATGAGGAAGAACAGGAGGAAGAAGAGGGTTTGGGGGGAGCAGAATGTGGGGCCGTGGAGAGGACAGATCCATGGGGTGGGATGGGGCGGTTCCAGCCGCATCCTGCCCCTCACCCTGGATTCAGACCGGGAAAACCTCTCCAGCTCGGCCCAGGACGGGGTTGTGATCCCACAGAATAAACATTGGGGGGATAATGGGGAGAGGAGGAGCTGAGCACAACCCCGGAGAAATATCGGGGCATGAAAGGAGCGGAAGCTGCGGTGGCTTCAAGGTGGAGCCTTTTCCCTGGATTTCCTCGGCTCCCAGCCCTTCCAGGGGGGATCCCGGGATGTTTGGAGCCTGAAGGGATCTGATGCTTTTCCCCAGCGCTGGGCTGAGCACGGGGAGGGGATGGGAACTCATTGCACCAAATTCCCGAGGTGTGGGGCTCCAAAATCCCCGACCCCAGATTTCCTGGGAGGAAGAGAGGGCACGGAGAGGCTGATCCGTGGAGCAGCTCCCGATCCTGCTGACCCAGCCGGGAGATGATTCACGGCCCCGTGCATAAGGAAGCGATAATGGAGATGAAGCAAATCCGTCGTCTCCGCGGGATTTACGGAGCGCGGCCGCAGCTCCCGACCTTTCGGGCTCACCCCCACACCCCACAGGGCTCRGCAGCGACCTCGCTCCAGCTCCGGCTCTTCCTGGGAAGATGCGGCCCAGGGAAAGCGGGAAAACAGCGCGAGTGAGGTTTTGAGCGCCCTGGGTTCTGTTTTGGGATGAGGAGAGCCCGGGGAAGGGAGTTACCAGGTCGTGGAACGCTGATCCCGTCTGGAGCAGGAGCAGGGTGGAGGAGCCTGGCAGGGCGGGAAGGGCAGCTCTGGGTTTCTCCTTGCGGATCTGCTCCCGAGGGAGCCGGGGGTGTCGGGATGAGTCTTTGCATCAGCACCCGCAGTAATCGAGTTAAAAACCCAATCACTGACTCACAGATCCACTTTTCCATCATTCCGGGCTCGTGGACACCCCAGACTCCCGTCTGTTTCCAATTAGCCCGGCTCTCCTGGCCCCGTGCCAATGGAATTCGTGTTCTCATCATCCTCACCCCGTTCCCTGAGCACGCAGCCCCCGGAGCCGAGGGAAAATGGGGAAAATGGGGAATAGAATCACGGAATCACAGTGCAGACCTGAAATCCCACRGGCAGGGACACCTCCCTCTATCCCAGAYTGCTCCAAGCCCCGTCCAGCCTGGCCTGGGACGCTGCCGTGTCCGAGGTTTGGGTACCCCATGGATGGAGCCCCTCGTGCTCTGTGGGGATGAGGAGAGCCTGGGAAAGGGAGCGGAACCACCCGGTCCTGCCGGAAACAGCAGAGCTGTCCCAATATTCCCATCCCCAGGCTCCACCGCTTGGCTTTTCCCCTTCCAGGCCCATTCCCGAGGAGCCGATTCCCATTTTTCCCGGAGAGTGCAGTGCCCCCCCATTACACTTTAACCCACATCCCATAATTGCAGCCACCATCCCTTTTCCACCCCCAAAGCCCCGTTAGGGCCAGGCCCGGCTGCTCCTCCTGCCCTGACCCCCCTCTCCAGGGCTGCTGCACTTCTTCCTCCTGGAATGTTGATCCCAAACACCCCTCAAGGGGATTTGCTCTGTTCTTGCTCCACTTTCCCGCTGCTGTTGCCACATCCCCACATCCCCCCAATACCAATGATTCCACAGCTTTTCCCCCTCTCCACTGCATCCAAMAGGGCCAGGGTTGGGAATTCCAGGGTTTCGAGAGCAAAGATCAAAGCACGAGAGGAGATGGCTTCAAACAAACCCTCCTGGGCGATGGCAAACAGCATTTCACCTGTGCTCGGAGTTTGGAAAACTGGGGGAAAAAATGCCAAATCCCTTATTACCACATCCCACAAAGTCCAAAATCAGCCTGAACCCCCACACTGGGCTTTTAATGCCTCCCCAGCTCCTCGGTGCCCCCAGCTGCGTGTCCCAGAGGTGGAATTTGGGATGAAAAGCTGCTCCCAGCTGAGGTCCCGTCAGCAGAGACGGCAGGGATGACCCCAGGTATCCACAGTCACCCTTTGGTGTCACCCTCCGGGACGAGGGGAAGGCTCCACCGGCCCTAAAGGCATTTCCAGCCTGTTCGAGCCTCGTGAGCCGTGAAAATGGTGAACGACAAAGAAAAATGGGATCCTTGGGGGCTTTTTCCCACCCGGAGCGGGCCCGGCTCCTCCGCCCGTCTGCAGCGGGGTTCTCGCATCCCTCCGGATCCTCAGCCTCCCTCTGCCGCCGGAGTTTGTTTGTTTGCGCTGCCTGGCAGCTCGGCCTCCCCCCCGCACCCCAGACGAGAGCGGAATGCATGCTAATCACCTCCGGATCGGCAGCGGCACCCGCAGCCGGGGAAAAAGCTGCTGGAATCACAAAGGGAGCCYGGCGGCCGCACCTGGATCCGCCGCTCGGCCCCAGCTCGCCCCTGCGGGGCGGGGATGCGATGCGGGACGCAGGAATGCGGGGAAAGGCGAGCAGGGATGGGGTTTGGAGCAGGGTTAGGGCGCTCACAGCGCGGACAAGCTGCACCCTGCTGCTTTTTCCTCCCCCGCCGCACCCCGCGGCTGCTCCCGCAGGCCCCCGGCAGCGCCCGGGATGCGGCAGGGAAGATTAGGGCTGTTTCCTTTTCGCCGGCGAGGAGCGTAATCCCCGCTTTGAAAGGCGCATCCTGCGCTTGATGCTTCCTGACATTAATATTATCATCTCCAAGCAGCCGCAGAGCCCGGCTGTCGCCCGCGATTAGGGCACTGACACAGATCGGTGCAAGATTTCACAAGCGGCTCATTACGGCTGACTCGGGCTCGGCGCGGCTTATATAACTCATCTTGCATAAACCTGTCACCCGCAGGAGCTGCTCCGCCGCCCGGCCCCGCCGGATGCTCGGCACGGCTGCTCCGGGGCGTTCCGAGGCCACCGGGAGCTCCCCCCGCGCTGTCCCCGCCTCGCTGAGCTCCGTGCGGGGAGGGTTTGGGGCTCTGGGGAAGGGTGGGAGGGCAGCGGGGCTGGGCTGGAAGGGGAGGGGCTGCCAGGGAGTTGGGAGGGGTTGAAGGACCCCCAGATGCTGGTGGTGGGGGGGGGTGAAAGGAGACCCCCAGAATCCGGATTTGCTGGAGAGCCAGAGTGGTTTAGAGGAGGATATTTCAGGAGAATGTCACAGGTTTGGGGGGCATTGAAGGAGCTCTGGAACCCCAGAGCGCTGAAAGGACCCCCAGATCCCTGAAGGAATGAAAGGAGATCCCCAAAATCCCAGGTTTGCTGGAAAGCCAGGCTGGTTTAGAGGAGGACATTTCAGGAGAATGTCACAGGTCTCTGAGGGGCCAAAGGAACCCTGGAACCCCAGAGTGCTGAAAGGACCCCCAGATCCCTGGAGGAATGAAAGGAGACCCCCAAAATCCCAGGTTTGCTGGAGAGCCAGACTGGTTCCAGTGGAAGAGGAGGATCTTCCAGGGAAATGTCACAGGTTAGGGGGGGTTAAAGGACCCCCAGACCCTCGGAGGGGTGAAAGGAGCCCCCCAAAATCCGGGTTTGTTGGAGAGCCAGACTGGTGCCACTGGAAGAGGAGGATATTTCAGAGGAATGTCACAAGTCTGGGAGGGGGGGAAGGACCCCCCGGAGCCCCCCAGGATCCCTGGAGAGCCGTGGATGGGAGCGGGTCCTGCAGGGAACCCCCAAATCAGCGGGGCCAGGGCTGAGCCCCGCTCTGGTGCTGCCGCTCCTGGGAGCCTTGGGAAGCAGGATAACAATTCCAGCGGCTGGAGCCGGGCCAGGGCTCGGCGCGGAGCTCGGGGACCGTCAGGGCGAGCCGTGGCTCCGCTGATGGCCTCGAACGGGCGGGAGCTCGCCAGGTCCTGCCGCTGGAGCGGGAATTGCGGGAGAGCTGCAGCCTCCAGCAGCACGGTGGCTCCCGAGCTCTGCCGCGGGGCCTTGGAGCCACTGACCCTGCGCGGGCCTGGAATCCTGGGGACCTCTGGAATTCCGTGATGGGGACTGGGATGCTCCCAGGGCAGCGGGGACCTTTGGAATCCCATGATGGGGACTGGGATGCTCCCAGGGCAGCGGGGACCT
>RAHM01000235.1:1251554-1308473 GCA_003713295.1 Parotia lawesii | reverse complement strand
GGGATGCTCCCAACACAAAGCTGGCACCGGGGCCTGCGGAATCCCAGACCRGGGCCCGGGATGCTCCCGGTTCATCCCTTCCCGCTGCAGAGCCCTCCCAGCAGCGCTGCCAATGTGACCCCGCTCCCCAAAGGGCTCCGCAGCGGTGGCAGCAGCGCCGGTGTCACCTCCCTGCAATTAATCAGAGCAGTCATTAGCGGCTGCAGACAAACCGCGCTCGGCGCTTGGCAAAGCCTCTCCCGGCTCCTGCCAGGAGCGGGGGGCTGACAGCAAAATTTGGGGGGTTTTTCCCCCTCATTTCCCAACATTTCGGGTCTGAACCTCCCCCYGGAGCTCCCAGCCCGCGTTCTGGGGAGGTTTTGCTCCATCTCGGGGTCGCTGAACGCCCCCGGTTCCCACAGAGGGGTTTTTTGGAGGGGTGCAAAGCCTCCCCCAATCCCTGTTTTTGTGGATCCCTGTGTTTCTGTGTCYGTTACCGGCAGCGTTTGGGATCGGGCGCCCGGTGAACAAAACAAACCCACGAAAGCCGAGCTCCCGCAGCCGCTGGGTGATTATTTCCACGCTGCCTGGGCAAGAGGTGGGGATTCTTGCCAGTGCCRGCTGCTCCCAGACATCTCGGTGCCGAGGATGCCAGGGGATGCTCGCGCTGGCCAGAACAGCCTAATTAAGGATAAATCATTAATGATGAGCCCTGCCTTGCTGGCAAGCTCCTGGTAGTAGTGGGGCGGGGGGTGGGGTGGATGTGGCACCGGTTTTAGCTGCGGGTGACGATCCCATGGATGCTCCACAGGCTGCTGCCGCCTGGGTTCCTGTCCCACCCCTTCCTCCGTCCCCTTTTTCCCCCTCCCGTCGCTGCTGAACCACCCCTGCGTGACATCTCTTCCCAACATCCAGCCCCAGCCTTATCATTAAATGTAAATTACGGGGAATAATCGCTGGCGGGAGCAGCCAGGAGAGAAATCGGCGAGCCTGGGATGGGCTCTTAGCTGGGAAAATGGAGAGAGGAAGCAAAATCTGGACCATTAGCCCGGAGAAACGGCGGCCGCTTCCCCCTCCCGGCTCCTGGCCGAGCTCCTGGGCGGCTGATCCAGTTCCTCTTGCATTTGGGAATGAGAGGGAGAAGAGGAATCGCCGCGCCCCGAGGGGCTGGAGGTGGCCCCGGGCGGCGGCGCCCGCTCTTCCCGCTCCCTTCCAGATCCCAAATCCCCTTTTCCCCGCRCCGATGGAGGCGAGGTGGGAGCCGCCAGCCCGGTCCCGGCTCAGCCCCTCTAATCTGCTCCTGTCAGCGCCGCCGGGGCTGTGGCAGCCGCTGCCGAGCGGGACCGAAATCCGCCTCCCTAAATCCGACAGGATAACGCCAGGCAGGCAGGGAGATGCTATCAGCTCGCTCCCCTCTCCCCGCCTCCCGCTTCTCCTCGCGTCCCTCCTGGCAGGCTCTGCCTCCTCCTTTTCCTCCTCCTTGGAAGCAGACAGGGATCCCGCGGGGTTTGGGGGTCTCTCAGCGCCCCGCGCAGCGCTGGGGCCTTTCCATCCCCCTCCGAAGCCCCTCTGCAGCCCTGCCAGGCTGCGGGAGCCGATTCTCCGGGGGAAGAGCGGCGCGGCCATCAATTAGAGGCCTGAAAAAGGATAATTTTATCAATGGGAGGCGGGATTCGCTGTCCCGGGTAATGGGAGCACCGTGTCTCCAATTAAAGTTGGGAATATTCATCCCGGAGCCGGGGCCCGTCAGGAGCCGACGTTTATTGGGCTGTCAAAGTCAATCTCCTTCAAGAGCTGCTTCTCCGAGCACTTTGGATTATGGATCCTTTCTGCCTCTTTTTAAAAAATCAGTTTTGGGTGGGTTTTGTTTCCCCTAAAAGACGAGAATTCCAGTGGCACAACCCCATCCCATTCCACGGAAGCTATTCCTGGTTAATTATCGTTACGGAAACCCAGGCCGGGATCCTTCCTGGGTGACTGGAGAGCTCTGGGACACAGCCTGGGAAGCTCTGGGCTGTGCTGGGAGCGTGGGGTATCCCAAAAAACCAGCGTTGAGCAGGGATGCTCTGCCCCGGCTGTGCCGGGAATGTGGGATATCCCAAAAAATCAGACCGGAGCAGGGACGCTCTGCCCCGGCTGTRCCCCGCTCCAGCAGGACGCTGGAATTGCTGTTTTGGGATGCAGGCAGAGCTCCAGGCTCCCACCTGAGCCACCTGCCAGCCTCTGGATTGCTGCCTGGATGCTCCAGCGACCGGAAAAAAAGCGTGGAGCAGGGGATGCTGTCAGGAAAATTGGTCGCGGCGAGGGCCGGCCCCGGCGGGTGACAGCAGCCTTTGTCACACACACGGCTCCAGCCACCGCTGGTTTAGCTCCACTCCCAATTCCAGCGGTGGAGGGGGGAGGATCCTCCTGATTTCCAGCACGGCAGGGAGGGAAAAGGTCYCCTCCAGGCCTCTCTGCTGGTGCCACCTCCCAGGGGACGGCAGTGCCACCTCCCCGGGGACAGCGGGGATTGACGGCTCTGTCTCCTCTCGTTGCTCCGCGCCGGGAGAAGGAATATTTTTAACACCTCCTCCCACCGCTCCCGGCTCCTCTACCTGCGCGGAGGGGATTTAAACAGCTCCCAGCCCGATCCTGGGATGTGCTCGGAATTCCTCCTGCTCTGTTTCCTTCATCCCGGGGCTCCGCGGGGGTCTCGGATCTCAGCCCGCTCCATCCCATATTGATCCCCCCTCTCCCTGTCTGGATCTCTGTCCCAGGGATTTCCAGGCTGGGTTGGAGATGGGAATGTGGTGTCTGGCTGAGCCTGACCCGATTAACATCCCTGGGGAGTGGAATCCATGGATTGGGAGGGAAAACCATCCCAGCAGCAAAGCCCCCCCATCCCAAGGCATTCCCAAGGCATTCCCAAGGCGTTCCCAGGGCTGGGTGGAATTCCCCGTGCCCGGGGATGGGGAGGGGGGGTCCCAGGGCTGATCCCCCCCAGGGGACCAGGACAGAGGCTCAGCGAGCCCCTCCCCGTTCCTGGAATTCCGTCTCCCGGGAGCCGCGTGGCCGGGGCTGTTCCAGGATATTTTCCAGACCATTTGCATGGGCACCTCCAGRTCATTTCGATCACTTTAAGCCACTTATCTGCCCATTTTCCAGCCCATAATATTTGCCTAATTCGATTACTCCGCAGCCTCCGCGTGCGCTGCAGGGAAATCATCGGGAGATATTACCCGGAGCGAGGCAGCTGGAGCCGCGGGGCTCTGCCCTTGCTGGGGACACTGGGGACACTGGGGACACTGGGGACACCCCCGGGGCCCGTCCCCATCGCCGCCACCCCCAGGGAGCCTCCAGCCCCTGCCTGAGCTGTGGCCACCCCCCGCTCGCTCCGGGGGTCCCGATTTATCCATTCCAGGACAAGCGGGAGCGGTTGGGATCAAAGTCCTGGAGCTGCAGGGAGGGGAGGGGATCCCGACCGGGCCCTTGGAATGCGTTTGGGGCAGGCAGGAGGGAGAGAGGGATGGAGGGATGGATGGATAAAGGATGGATGGATGGATCCATGGAATACAGAGATGGATGGATGGATGGATGGATGGATGGATGGATGGATGGATGGATGGATGGATGGATGGATGGATGGAATACAGGGATGGATGATGGATGGACGGATGGATGGATGGATAAAGGATGGATGGATGGATGATGGATGGATGGATGATGGATGGATGTATCCATGGATGGATCCATGGATGAATGGGTGGATGGATCCATGGAATACAGGGATGGATGACGGATGGACGGATGGATGGATGGATAAAGGATGGATGGATGGATAAAGGATGGACAGAGGGATGGATGGATGGATGGATGGATGGATGGATGGATGGATGGACGGACCACGGGGAAGAGAAGAGGGAGGAATGGTTGGATTCCATCTTTTCCAACCTGAGTGATTCCCCGATCCCGCGAGGATGGAGAGGAGGCTCTGGCCCTGCCCATCCCAATCCCCTGGACACAGCGCGGAACCGCACGATCCAAATCCACTTCCAGGCTCATTCCAGCGGCTCCGGGGGGAGCCTGGCAGGGCAATCAATGCCAGGGCGCTAATGAGAGGCCCCGAGTTAATTGGCAGGGGCTGCTGCCTAAATGAAGATTCCGTATGCGCGGGAGGAGCCGGGATCGGCCTGGATTCGGAGCCGGGCACATCCAATTTGTGCCGGCAGCAGCCTCAGAAGCTCAATTAAGCTGCTCTGGCTTTTCTAATCAATCCCACCCCGTTCCCCCCGGGCTGGGGAGGGGGTGAAGGCAGCAGGGCCATGCCTGGATTCCGGTTCCAATGGAAATGCCATCCCGGGAGCCACGGGGAGCAGGGAATTTGCTTCCCTCATTCGTGTTTCGTTGTTTTTTGACTTACAAAGAGACCYCCAAGTTTTCCTTTGGGAGGGGGTTCCTGGAAAAGACAGGTTTGAGGTTTTGGAAGTGTCATTCCCGAGGGAGACCGGCTTTGAGCTGCAGGATCTGCTTTTCCAGGAGGGTTGGGATTATTTGGAATATTACCGTTGTTCTCTGCACACTCTTGTCCTCCTGGAATGGTCCTCAGGGGAACCTGGGAGCGACCGGGAATTGCAGTTTTCCCACCGTGTCCATCCGGGATGTGGAGGATTTGCTCTGCGGAAAGGGAAGAATTTTCCACGGTTTCTCCAACAGGGACTCCCCGCCGGCTGCCTCAGATGGAGACAGGAATGGGGATGAATTTGGGATGGGGATGGAGCTGTGCATGGATTCCTTGGGCTCTTGGAGCATATCCTGCTTTCCCCCATGGATTCTTCTCCCTGTGACCTCCCTTGGGAGCGGCCTGAGGAGCAGGAAAACCTCCCCCAGCCGCAGGAATTTGTCTCCCTGAGGAAGAGGATGGACCAGCAAACCCCAGCGGAGCAGCCCCACGCCGTGCCCGCGCCGAGGATGGGATCAGCCTCATTAAATCCCGTTTTTTCCCCCCAAAACCCAACCCCATTTTAATGAAGGACGGGGTCGTGCGGGGTTGGCGGAGCTGCTGAGCCGCCCCAGCTCCCACCGGGAGCCGCGGTCCTGACTTCCAGCACCAAAATATCCCTAATTAAGGGATTCCAGCGCCGAGGAAAAGGGAAGCGGCAAATCCCAGCTGGAGAGCCCCGACCTCATCCCTGCGCTCCGGGGCTCCGCCACCCCCTCGGCCGCGTCCCCGAGGAATTCCCGTCTCCAGAGCTGCCTCCAGGCCCCGGGAAGGTGTTTCCATGCGGGACACGGAGCTCGCTGGGGAGAAAAAGCGGCTGAGAGGGGCTTGGCCGAGGTGGGAGAGCCTGGAGGGACAGGAAGGGATCGGATCCCGGGAATTCTGCTCCTGCCATGGCCTGGGAGCGGAGCGGAGCCGTGAATATTCCTGCTGACACAGCAGGGGATGAGACAATCCAAGGAACCGAGGGATGCGGGGATCACGCCGAGGGCCCCGGGGGCGAGCGGCGCCAGCGGAGCCGGGAATGGCTGTGGCACCTCCCGCGATGTTTTCCCGGGATCTGTCCCCTGCGATGTCTCACACCGGAGTGGCACCTCCCGCCTCAGCCTTTCCCGCGGCCGGGACGCGATCCCGGCTCCCGCCCATCCCTGTTGGACACGCGCGGGGGGGTTTTCCTCGCTCCCCTCCCGGCCCGGCAGCCGCGGGCGGGGCTGTGCCAGGCTGCCGGGGAGGTGGGAGGCTGCCAGACGCTGCGCTGGGAAGCGGCATCCATGGAAATCGTGGAATGGTTCAGCTTGGAAGGGAATTAAAACCGTCCCGTTCCACCCCCTGCCGTGGGYAGGGACACCTCCCACGATCCCAGGTTGATCCAAGCTGGCCTTGGGCACTTCCAGGGATCCAGGGGCAGCCACAGCTTCTCTGGGAATTCCATCCCAGCCCCTCCTCGCCCTCACAGCGAGGAATTTCTAACAACCAATTCCCGTTTTTCATGGGATGGGGATCCTCTCCTGGCACCCCAAGGAATGAGGGCACGTCCATCCTGGGCCTCCTCTGCTGACACACGGGAATTTAATGCTTTTCCTGGCGTTTCCCGGCCCTGYTATTCCGCTGGAGCCGTGGAGGCTCGGGAAGCGTCAGCCAAGGACGCCACGGCCGGGCCAGCGCTCCCCGCCCGCCACAGAGCGCGGCAATTACTCACTTAACATCCCGGGAGTGCATGGAAATCTCATTCCCGGGGATCGGGGAGCGGGAGCGGCCGCCCAGCCCCGGCTCCCGAGCTTTTAGTGAAACTCGATTTGCTGCATTCCCCGACCGGGGCTGAGTGCGTGACTCTGGAACCGGCCCCGTTCCCCGGCTGTTCCCGCGTCATTCCCGGGCGTCTGCAGAGCCCCTCTCGTCCCTCTGCCTTTCCTCCTTCCCTGTGCCCTTCATCCCATGGAACAATTCCTTTTCCTCTGCCTCCATCCCTGTTCCCTCCATCTGATGGGAACAATTCCCTCTCATTTGCCTCCATCCCTGTTCCCTCCATCCGATGGGAACAATTCCCTTTGCCTCCATCCCCGTTCTGCCTTTGCCTCCATCCCTATTTCCTCCATCGGATGGAAACAATTCTGTCTCCTTTCTGCGCCCTCCATCTGATGGGAACAATTCCCTTTCCTTTTCCTCCATCCATCCCCGCGGCCTCCGTCCGATGGGAACACTCTGGTTGCACAYGGAAGCTCTTCCAGTCCATCCCAGRAGGCTCCCGAGCCAAAATCCCGGCTGTCCCTGTGCTGCCATTCCCGGTAATTCCCCCCCCCCGTGGGGCTCCGGGKCTGGAGCCGCGTTCGGACACCGAGGAGAGAGCGAGGAGCGAGCGGGAATCTGTTCCTTCGCACAGAAAATTCCCAAGCGCTCCCCTCGCAGCGCCGGCGTCTGGCTCAGGTGCCGAGGGCCGGGATGGAAATGTCAGCTGCGATTTGGGGCCGCCGAGGCTGACGGGTGTGAGAGCAGCGGAGGTGACAGCTCCGCTCCGCGCGGCCCGCAGGGAGAGACCGCGCCCGTCCCCCCTCCCCGCGGCCACCAGCGCGGTGGCTCTGCCATGAGCAGGTCACGGTGAACTCCCAAAAACTCAGGGACGAGAGGAGGGTGGCGCTGGGTCTGTCCCTCCCCGGGGTCACCGCTGAGGGACTCTGCCATGTGCARGTCGCCGCGAACTCCCAAAAATTCAGTGGCAGGAATGGGGCGGCTGCAGCATCCCTGGGCACCGTCGCTGGTGGGACCGTCYCAGTTTGGTGCCAGAATCCTGGGATACGCCGGGATCTGTGGGATCCGCCTTTGTTCCCGGCCTCCTGGAAGCAGAGGTGGGGTTTAGGGATAACCTGGCTCTGGTTTGGGAATCCCTGGCAGGGCAGGGCCTGCCGCGCTCTCGGCATCGATCGGAGCCGGATGGGCCCCGCGCCGGAGCATTCCAAGGGCAGGGAGAATCCCGAACCACGGCGCTCTCCCGGGCAGGACGGAGCTGGGATGGGATCGGTCGGGTTGACGCTGCCTCCGAGGTGCTCTGACAGCCACAAAACGAGGGGAGGACGAGGCGGAGGAGCCACCGGGATGCTGCCACCAGCCCTGGGGTTCATCCAGAGGGGGTTTGGAATCAGCCGAGCCTCTTTTCATCCCGGTTCCGCTTCTTTCCCTGTGATTCCCGAGCCGCCAGGAAGCAGCAGGGAAGGGGGTGGATTCCCCGGCAGAGGTTAAAGAGGCAAAATCAGCTCAGAAAACAGCAGCGAGGGCAAAAATAGCCTCTGCTTTGCGTGGAGCTGTCGGGGTCCATCAGTGTCGGGGTGTTCCAAGGACTCCCATCGCCCGTGGCCGCGGGCCGGCCGCTGTCAGCAGCCCTGGGAACGCGATCCCCGAGGAATCACCCGCGGGAAGTGCGAGCGGCTGGGCCGGGCCGGGCCCCGGCGGCCCCGCGGGTTCGGCCCCCGGGGATCGGTTCCCGGAGCGGACAAGCCCGGCCAGGCCCGGAGGTGGAGGGAGGATGAGGATGCGGGGCTTCCCCGGCAGCGGGAAGCGCGGAGGAGCTCTGGGAAGGGGGAGGGCCGCCGAATGTCCCCGAGGGTGTCCTTGTGCCCGCGGTGACCCCGCCGTGCCCTCCGCACAGCCGGGGCTGCGGCGAACCTTGCCCGAAGTGAAAAATAAAAAAAATTATAAAATATTGGAGTCACATCTGCAAGGGCAGGAAAGGAATTCCAGGCCGGGTTGGAGGGGGCTTGGAGTCATCTGGGATATTTGGAGGTGTCCCCGCCCAGGGCAGGGGTGGCACTGGATGGGCTTTAAGGTCCCTTCCAAACAAAGCGAGCTGTGGTTCCATAATGGGGAAAATTCCAGGGTTTTGGAGCCAGAGGGAGTTAAGCAGAGGGGGCTCGGTTTGCTGCACATCCCGGGACGGCAAAGTCCTGATCTGGGAACTCCCGGCCCCAAACTGGGAGCTGCAGCTCAGGGAGGTGATGCGCTGGTCCCGCTCCATCCCTGGGATTCAGGAGCCCCGCAGCAGAGGTGAGGTCCCGCCTTCCAGTCGTCCCTGAGACCCTGAAAACTCCCGTAAGTCCTAAAAAACCCCAGTGTGGGGCTCGGGCTGCTGCAGATGCCTGAAATGAGGCATTTCCTGGAAGGGGAAGCAGCATCCMGGTGGGGATGTCCCCTCTCCTCATCCAGGTGTCCCTGAGGGGGACAAACCCAGCACAGAGCCGGGGGTCCTGCGAGGCGCTGAGGCTCTTCCCGGTGCTGTCAGGACGAGGAGCGGGCAGGGGGAGCTCGGAGGCCGGCGCTGCCCCCGTGGATTTAGAGCGTTAATGCCTAATCCATCACGGTAACAACCTTGACTCCCCGTAATGTGATAACGCTCGGCGGAATTAAAGCCCGGAGTCGGGAGGGCGAGCAAATCCAGCCCATGTTAATGGGGCTTAAAGGGAAGGAGGGGAGGAATCCTCCGGTCCCATCTATCAACTCCTGCGCGGCAACAAAGCCCGGCGGCAGCGGAGCCACCCCGGGGAGGGGTCCCCGTTCCCCAGGGAATGCTGGAGCCCTCAGGAGCGGGATCTTTTGGGAGTGGAAGAGAGCAGCAGCCATCCTTCCGTGCCACCCTCGCTCCAGGGGTGCCTGGAGGTGCTGGGAGCACTGGGAGCACTGGGAGCACTGGGAGCTGGCACCGTGTCCCTGTAATCGGCTTTGCTGATTAACGTTGTCATCCCATAAAGGCTGGGAATAAAGTTGTGGAGTTTCTCGTGGTTTTGTTGGGGTTTTCTTTCCCCCCCCTGCTCCAAGCCTGAATATTTCTGTCCGTGCTCGCTCCTCTCCCCCGGCACCATGAGGCCTTGCCGGTCTCCTTTGGTCCCAAAAACCTCTGCGTCCCACCCTGATCCCTCCGTGCCTCCCTTCTCCCTCCGAGCAGGACCAGCAGCTCCAGACAGAGCTCTCTTTGTGCTGGAATGGCTGGGAAGGGACAGTCCCTCACTGTCCCCCTCCCAAAGCTCCCTGCGCCATCCCAAAGGAGAATCCAACCTCCCCTTCCCCCAAAACCCGGGMTGGGGAGGGGGAGGCTGAGCAGCGGGATGCTGGCCCTGGTTTGAGAAGCTCCCAGGCTGCAAATTCGGCCGGAATAAATCCCAAATGAGAGGCCAGGTAGCTGCCTGCTCCCGATAAGGCCGGAGCGGGGATGCGCAGTGGGAATACTCCGGGATTAACCCCGCGGGATGCGCTGCCCACAGCCCCCGTCCCGCCCTTCCTTCAGCGGCCGAGCTAATTAATGTGCYCGGGTAATTAGAGGGGGGCGTTTCCCGCTGGATCCCGTGGTTCCCACCACCAGCAGGCTCTGGGGCGGGGGCTGAGGGAATAAAACCCGGGGAAAGCCCAGGTGAAGCTGTGCCCTTCCCTCCCGGAGCAGCTGCGGGGACAAAAATCCCCCCAGGTGTCACCTTGGGGGGCTGAGCTCCCCTCTGGCACAGCCCCGAGCCTGGGAAGGGCGGAGAGGGAGGGAATGGAGGGGAGAGGACCCCAAATCAGGGATAGAGAGTGGGGTGAGAGGTTCCAGCACCCCTCTGGGGCTGGGGGGATGAGGATGAGGAGGAGGAGGAAGCTGGGAAGGCTGCACCGTGCCCCTGCAGAGGGGTGGTGACCCCATTCCCGGTGTGGGGCAGAGGGGTTGGATGCCGGGAAGGATGAGCAGGGTGCTGCACCGGGAGTGTCCGGTGGGAGTTTTGGGCTCCCTGGGCTGGGTGTGTCACACGCGGGTGTCCAACCCCTCCCGCAGACCCCGCAGCTGCTGGGTGCCCCCGCTGGGGTGGGGTCCCCTGGCTCCCTCCCCCTGGCACCGGGTGGCCCCTTGTCCGTGTCCCCGTTCCCACGGCTGTCACCCATCCAGGGATTGTCCCTGCAGCCCGCGAGCCCCCCCGCCATCTCCAGAGCATCCCCTTTTCCCATTCCCAAGGTCATCCCCCCATCCAGGGACCCTCTCCCACCCCAGCGCATCCTCCCTGCAGCCCGCGAGCCCCCCCGCCATCTCCAGAGCATCCCCTTTTCCCATTCCCAAGGTCATCCCCCCATCCAGGGACCCTCTCCCACCCCAGCGCATCCCCCTCTCCCGTTCCCACGGCTGTCACCCATCCAGGGACGCGGCACCTCGTCCCTGCAGCCCCCCCGGGTGCCCCTTTCCCGTTCCCGGAGCATCCTCCTCTCCCATGCCCGTGGATGGAGCAGCGCGGGGGCCCTGGGGGTGGAATGTGGGCAGGGCGGGGGGCTCTGCAGCGGCGCTGGAGCTCCGGGGGTCTCCCGGAGGGGACGGGCAGGTGCGGCCCCGCGGAGCGAGGGAGGGATGGATGGCGAGCTGGGGAGCCAGGAGACGCAGGGTAACGAGGATGGGGAGCCGGGGGTCCGCGCCGAGCCCCCCGAGCCCTGCTCCGGGCGGAAGGGCGGCGGAAGGGCGGCCCCGGCCCCGGCGGAGGGGCGGGCGGGGGCAGGGGCGGGGAGGGGACGGCGGCCCCGCCGGCTCTGCCCCTTCGCCGGGGCTCGGCGGAGCGCAGCCGCCCCTCGCCGCGCCCCCTCCCCGGCAGCCGGAGCTCGGCAGAAGCCGGCGGGAGCCCGGCGGAGCGCGGAGCCGCCGAGCCCGGAGCGCGCAGCGGAGCCCGGCGGGGATGCGGGAGGCGGCGAGCGGCTGAGGACCCGGCTCCGCGCCGGGCGGAGCACACCCCCCTTCCCTTCTCTTCCAGCCCCCCCYGGATTTGGGATCTACCTGGCCGCCTTGGGAATTATTCATTTTTTTTTTTTTATCGTTCCGCTTTTTTTTTTTAATTTTTTTTAGCTGATTTTTAACCTTTTATTTTTTGCACACGTGGAGGAGCGCGTGGATTTCCTACCATGATCTTGGCAAACGCCTTCTGCATCGTCCTCTTCGTAGGTGAGTGTCCCCAGCGGGGGTGCCGGGGGGGGGTGGCGGCTGTCGCCTGGCCGAGGTGGCGCGTCCCCCCCCTCCCACCCGCACCCCGGGGCGAGGGGCTGCGGGGGCCGAGACGGGGAGCGACCCCCTCCCTCCGAGCTGGCACCGGCGCTGCGGCACGAGAGGGGCACGGCGAGGGGCTGAACTTCATTTCCTATTCCCTGTCAACTTAAAATGGGGAGGGGGACACGGGACACGGGGGACGGGGGGACGACACAACCCCAGCCGCCCCCTCGGGGCAGCCCCCGCGGCTGGAGCGGGCAGGATCACCCGGCAGCCGAGCCCTGCCCGTCTCCCTTCCCTTTCTCCGCTTGTCAAACCAGCACRGATTTGCGTTTCGGGGGAGATCTCTCCCCTTCTCCCCCTCCCACCCGTGTCTCCCGTTGCCCTCCACCCTGGCTGCTCCCCGCCCCCCCCCCGGCCCCGCGCCATTCCAGAGGTTGGGAACGCGGCGTGGAGACTCGGCTGGGAAAGTTGAGCTCGCGGCTCGCGGGATCTGCGTGGGGAATCGCCGTCCCCGCGCCCGGATCGCGCTGGAATCGCGGGCGGCTCAGCGAGGAGCTTTGTGTGCCGGGAGAACGCTCCCGTTCGTTCCCGGCGCAGCCTCCCCTGGAAGGAGCCGCTGGAAAGGGGAGCAGCACCCGCAGCCCGCGCTGGGTTTGGGGCGAAAAGGCAGGAAATGAGAAACGTTCGGTTTTTCCCTCGGGCGTGTCGCGCTCCCGGTGCCGTTCCCGGGTGCCCGGGGTGTGATCCCAGCTCGCTGCAGCGCCCGGAGAACTCTGCGGAGCCGGCCTGGGCTGGCGGAGCGAGGACGGGGACAAGGGACGGGGACAAGGGACAGGGACAGGCGGCCCCTGAGGGAGACTCGGAGGTTGGCACAGCCTCGTTCCAGAGGGACGCGGGGCCGGGGGTGCTCGGGGTCCCCGGGGAGCGCTCTGCTCCCGGCTGGAATGGCGGGGACGGGGGAACGAGGGGACCCGAGCGAGGGCAGGGGGTGCCCGGGGGGCGCTGGGTGCCCCCCACGCCTTTGGGGAGGGGGGTACAGACGCCTGAGCAGGCGGGGGCTGAGCCCTGGGTTGGGGCAGCCCCTTCCCAGAGGGGTCGGGGGGCTCGGGCGGTGCCCCCAGGCAGAGAGGAAGGGGCGCTCTGGGGGCCGGGTGGGACAAGAGTGGGGAGCACAGCCCCGTGCAGAGCGGGGGGAAGGGTTTTCCAGCCTGGCTGGGGGGACAGCTGGACATCTGGACAGCTCATGGAGAGCTTTGGGGCACAGGGACCTCCAGGGAGACAGGGGGGCATCCAAACCGGGGCCCACCCACCCTCACAGTGGGGTTGGCATCGAAGCAGGACCCTGTGCCCCCCATTCCTGGGTGTCCCCCCATTCCTGGGTGTCCCCAAGGTTCTGTGGGTGCGGGGTGAGGCTGAGGAGCCGGAGCCCGAGCAGGGACACTGCAGCCCCCAAACTGAGCCTTGGGGATGGGGTGACCGCGGGGCTTTCCACGGCGTGGCCTCGCGGTGAGGATCCTGGRGCAGAGAACATCCAGCTCTTCCCATCTGGGATCATTCCCGGGAAGCCGGAAAAGCCCTTTGCTCCTGGCTGGGAAGCTGCGTGTTCCGGAGCGATCCTTGCGAGGAGAAACCTTTCCCTCTAAAGCTGCCGGCGTCCAAAGGTCTCCGGCAGAAGCCGAGCAGGAGAAGGCGGGTTAGAGCTCGGGAAGAGGCTGCTGGAGCCGGGAGAAGCCGTGGGAGCGGCAGGAAAAGGGGCCATCGCCTTGTGCAGCCGCCTGCGAATCCTCGCCCTGCTCCGGCACCCAGAGCCTGCCGAGGATTAGCCGGGAATTCTCTGCGGATGTTTCACCGATGGGAGTTCAGGGAGGGCGGTTCTGCCACGAGGGTTTTTTTGGACGGGGGGATAGAAAATCCCCCTCCTCATTCTCGCCCTCCATCCAAACTCCCCGCTGGAGCCTCGGTGGGAATGCAGAGCTGGGAGGAGCAGGGGGGACTCCAGGAAAAGCCCCCCTGGCTTGGGCTGATCCCTGCGGGATTTGGGGGCACCACGACCAAGGGATGTGCCCGCCCTTCCTGCTCCAGCGGGATGTGCCCGGCTCCAGGATCCGCCGGCGCTCCCGGCTCGGGTGGTGCCGGATGCTCCTGGCGCTGCCGAGGGGCTCGCAGGGCCCTGTTCCCCGCAAAACCATGGAAGAAAGGTGGGAAAAAATGGGAAAAGCCAGGAGGATTGGGGCCAGCTCACCCACACACTTCATCCCTGCTGCTTCCAGAGGGTGGATTTACCGTGGGATTCCCAATCCGGCCCACCCGGCACCGGGATGTGCTGCCAGGGGTGCACGAGGATGTTCCGGGTGGTCCTTTTGTGCCGGGGCAAGGATGTGTCCCTGTCCTGCCAGCGCCTCTGGATCCTGCCCATGGAGAGAGCCGGGAATGCGGCCGGAGGAGGGGATTTTTGGGAAAAGGCTTCTGGAGAAGAGCGAGCTGGAGCTGGGAGCAGGCTCGGGGCGAGCACAGCTGGAGCTGAGCTGGGAGAGGACGGAATGTGGTGGAGCTCTGGAATCGTCTCCATGTCCAGTGGGGCTCTGGAATGGCTCTCCACACCCAGCAGAGCTCTGGAATGGCTCTCCATGCCCAACGGAGCTCTGGAATGGCTCTCCATGCTCACGGAGCTGTGGGATAGCTCTCTGTGCCCGGTGAAGCTCTGGAATGGCTTCCTATGTCCAGTGGAGCTGTGGGAAGGTTCTCCATGCCTGATGGAATTCTGGAATGGCTCTCCATGCCTGATGGAATTCTGGAATGGCTCTCCATGCCCAATGGAATTCTGGAATGGCTCTCCATGCCCAGTGGAGCTGAGGGATGAATCCCCATATCTGGTGGAGCTGTGGGATGGCTTTCCACACCCAGCGGAGCTCTCGAGTGGCTCTCCATGCCCCTGGAACCCTGGAACGGCTCTCCATGCCCATGGATCTGTGGGATGTTTCTCCATGCCTGGTGGAGCTCTGGAATGGCTCCAGCGCCCTGGAGCAGTTTCCCTGTGGCCACGGCTGCAGCAGGATCAGGTTTTCCCAGCTGGATGYCTCGGGATGGGATTTCCCAGCGTGTGAAGGTTCCAAAGCATCACCCATGGCGTGGTGAGGCTCCGGCATTCCCGCCCCCAGGATCTGCCTCTGGCGGGTGCCAGGAATGTCCCTCCRTGGATCCCGCCTGCCTCCCGTGTGGAATATAATCCTGACAGGCCWGGCACGGCCTTCCCGAGGGGAATCTGCCGCTCCAGGCTGGATCTAACGTGGATGTGGGGGCTCCGTGGGGGCTCCTGGGCGCTCCCCAGGCCTCTCGGAACACAACGGGGCTTTGGGGACATCGGATGAAGACCGGGATCGGTGGGATTTGCGGGATCTGTTCCTCGGAGTGACCGCAGGAGGTGTCTCCGCCTGGACACTGCCCACGCTGCCCCCTGCCCCTCCTCAGACCCCCCCTGGCACCCGGGGCGGGCAGAGCCGGCCGCGGCCGCCCGCTCCAGCGCCGCTCGCTCCCGTGGGATGCAGCAGCAGCGAGGGACGCGCGCCCGGCCCCGGGGGTGGCAGGGACCGGCTCCGCCCGGCGGAGGGGACACGCGGGTGGCCCTTGTCGCGTTCCTGTAGGTGTCACTGTCCCCCTGCCAGACCCGCGCTGGGAAGGGGCTGCGGGAGGGGCCGAGGTGGTGCCGGCAGGGAGGGGACTCACCGAGGGGTCACCCCTGTCCACCACCCCCGCGGGGGCACAGAGAGGGGTCTGCTCCCCGTCACCCCCCGGAGCGGCCCAGGGTCCCCTCCAGGTCCTGTCATTCCCATCTTTGCCCGCTCCGGGGCTTTCCCTGGAAGCTGGCGGGTGGAGGAGGGGGCGGCCAGGAGTGACCGCGGGTCCTGCCCACCCTGTCCCCGTCACGGGGGGGGGGAACCAGCGCTGCCTGTCCCCAGTTCCCCTGAGAGGGGACAAGCCAGGTTTTGCTGGGCTGGATTTAGCAGGAATCTTTTTCCAGGAGGAAAAGCAAATGCGGAAACGGTGGGAATGGTGGGAGAGCTGTGGGGATGCAGGGGCAGGGTCCGAGCGGGGCAGTGGCCGGGCAGGGGCAGGAGCCGGCCGGGCTGGCCGGGTGCCATCCCGAGGGATGCCGGAGGCCATCCCAGAGGGAAGAGTCTGTTCCGAGCTGCAGCTGCCCCGCGGCCCTGCCAAGGCCGAGCGCTCCAAAAGCCGTGAGTCAGATGCCCTAAAAATCCTGTGACGGGGCTGAAAACGACGAGCAGCCAAATCAAACCCGAGCAGCGGCGTGTGCAGGGAATTGGGATGGACTCGCTGCTTCCCGTGACTCCGGAGAGCTCCGGGAACGCTGGGAACACGCCGGGTTATTGATTTGTTTGGATGGAACAAGGAACAGAAGGTCCCGTGGCGTCACGTGGAGCCCGGAGCTGAGGTGTGGGGTTAACCCTGCACCTTCCCGCCCCACACCTGGGAATCTCAGCTGCTGGGGGGTCCAGGGACATCCCTGGAATTGTCCAAGGCCAGGCTGGATGGGGCTTGGAGCAGCCCGGGATAGGGAGGTGTCCTTGCCCAGGGCAGGGGTGGGATGGGATGATTTTATGGCTCCTTCCAACCCAAACCATCCCGTGACTGTAGGATCTCATCCCACCCATCCAAGGGCAGGGACACCTCCCACGATCCCAGGCTGCTCCAACCTGACCTCGGACACTTCCAGGGATCCAGGGGCAGCCACAGCTGCTCTGGGAATTCCATCCCAGCCCCTCCCCACCCTCACAGGGAGGAATTCCTTCCATTCATGCAACCTCAATTGCCCCTCTTCCAGTTCGACCTTTAAAANTGGCTCTCCATGCCCAGTGGAGCTGAGGGATGAATCCCCATATCTGGTGGAGCTGTGGGATGGCTTTCCACACCCAGCGGAGCTCTCGAGTGGCTCTCCATGCCCCTGGAACCCTGGAACGGCTCTCCATGCCCATGGATCTGTGGGATGTTTCTCCATGCCTGGTGGAGCTCTGGAATGGCTCCAGCGCCCTGGAGCAGTTTCCCTGTGGCCACGGCTGCAGCAGGATCAGGTTTTCCCAGCTGGATGCCTCGGGATGGGATTTCCCAGCGTGTGAAGGTTCCAAAGCATCACCCATGGCGTGGTGAGGCTCCGGCATTCCCGCCCCCAGGATCTGCCTCTGGCGGGTGCCAGGAATGTCCCTCCGTGGATCCCGCCTGCCTCCCGTGTGGAATATAATCCTGACAGGCCTGGCACGGCCTTCCCGAGGGGAATCTGCCGCTCCAGGCTGGATCTAACGTGGATGTGGGGGCTCCGTGGGGGCTCCTGGGCGCTCCCCAGGCCTCTCGGAACACAACGGGGCTTTGGGGACATCGGATGAAGACCGGGATCGGTGGGATTTGCGGGATCTGTTCCTCGGAGTGACCGCAGGAGGTGTCTCCGCCTGGACACTGCCCACGCTGCCCCCTGCCCCTCCTCAGACCCCCCCTGGCACCCGGGGCGGGCAGAGCCGGCCGCGGCCGCCCGCTCCAGCGCCGCTCGCTCCCGTGGGATGCAGCAGCAGCGAGGGACGCGCGCCCGGCCCCGGGGGTGGCAGGGACCGGCTCCGCCCGGCGGAGGGGACACGCGGGTGGCCCTTGTCGCGTTCCTGTAGGTGTCACTGTCCCCCTGCCAGACCCGCGCTGGGAAGGGGCTGCGGGAGGGGCCGAGGTGGTGCCGGCAGGGAGGGGACTCACCGAGGGGTCACCCCTGTCCACCACCCCCGCGGGGGCACAGAGAGGGGTCTGCTCCCCGTCACCCCCCGGAGCGGCCCAGGGTCCCCTCCAGGTCCTGTCATTCCCATCTTTGCCCGCTCCGGGGCTTTCCCTGGAAGCTGGCGGGTGGAGGAGGGGGCGGCCAGGAGTGACCGCGGGTCCTGCCCACCCTGTCCCCGTCACGGGGGGGGGGAACCAGCGCTGCCTGTCCCCAGTTCCCCTGAGAGGGGACAAGCCAGGTTTTGCTGGGCTGGATTTAGCAGGAATCTTTTTCCAGGAGGAAAAGCAAATGCGGAAACGGTGGGAATGGTGGGAGAGCTGTGGGGATGCAGGGGCAGGGTCCGAGCGGGGCAGTGGCCGGGCAGGGGCAGGAGCCGGCCGGGCTGGCCGGGTGCCATCCCGAGGGATGCCGGAGGCCATCCCAGAGGGAAGAGTCTGTTCCGAGCTGCAGCTGCCCCGCGGCCCTGCCAAGGCCGAGCGCTCCAAAAGCCGTGAGTCAGATGCCCTAAAAATCCTGTGACGGGGCTGAAAACGACGAGCAGCCAAATCAAACCCGAGCAGCGGCGTGTGCAGGGAATTGGGATGGACTCGCTGCTTCCCGTGACTCCGGAGAGCTCCGGGAACGCTGGGAACACGCCGGGTTATTGATTTGTTTGGATGGAACAAGGAACAGAAGGTCCCGTGGCGTCACGTGGAGCCCGGAGCTGAGGTGTGGGGTTAACCCTGCACCTTCCCGCCCCACACCTGGGAATCTCAGCTGCTGGGGGGTCCAGGGACATCCCTGGAATTGTCCAAGGCCAGGCTGGATGGGGCTTGGAGCAGCCCGGGATAGGGAGGTGTCCTTGCCCAGGGCAGGGGTGGGATGGGATGATTTTATGGCTCCTTCCAACCCAAACCATCCCGTGACTGTAGGATCTCATCCCACCCATCCAAGGGCAGGGACACCTCCCACGATCCCAGGCTGCTCCAACCTGACCTCGGACACTTCCAGGGATCCAGGGGCAGCCACAGCTGCTCTGGGAATTCCATCCCAGCCCCTCCCCACCCTCACAGGGAGGAATTCCTTCCATTCATGCAACCTCAATTGCCCCTCTTCCAGTTCGACCTTTAAAACCCCTTCCAACCCCAACCATTCCAAGATTCCGTGGCACTGACAGCCTCTTCCAGTTCGACATTTAAACCCCCATCCAACCCGGACCATTCCAAGATTCCACAGCACTCCCAGGATGCTCTTTCAGTTCCATCTTTAAATCCCCTTCCAATCCCAACCATTCCGAGGTTCCGTGGCTCTCCCAGGCTCTTCCAGCTTGATCTTTAAATCCAAATGTGGAGTAGCTCTCCATGCCCCTGGAGCTCCGGAATGCCCCCTTCCAACCCCGACCATTCCGAGATTCCACGGCACTCCCAGGCTCTTCCAGCTCAATCTTTAAATCCGAATGTGGAGCAGCTCTCCATGTCCATGGAGCTCTGGGATGGCTCTCCACACCCCTGGAATGCCCCCTTCCAGCCCCGACCATTCCGAGATTCCACGGCACTCCCAGGCCCTTCCAGCTCCATCTTTAAAGCCCCACCCAAGCCAGGCCATCCCACGGCTCCCAGGCCGGGTTTAGCTGGGCTGGGCTGACCTCAGGTCCCTCTACACCAGCGGGACGCCGGGGCGGGGACACCCGGTGCTCACCTCCCTCCCTCACCTGCGCCCTCCTCTCTCCCTCCCTCCCTCYCTCYCTCCCTCCCTCCCCCGGCCCAGATGAGATCCTGCGCTCGCTGGCCGGGCCCCCGTCGCCTCCGGGGCTGGCCCCGCCGGGGTGGCGAGTGCCCGTGGACTGCGTGCGAGCCAACGAGCTGTGCGCGGGCGAGCCGAGCTGCAGCTCCCGCTACCGCACGCTGCGCCAGTGCCTGGCCGGGCGCGACAGGAACACCATGCTGGCCAACAAGGAGTGCCAGGCGGCCCTGGAGGTGCTGCAGGAGAGCGCCCTGTACCACTGCCGCTGCAAGAGGGGCATGAAAAAGGAGCTGCAGTGCCTTCAGATCTACTGGAGCATCCACCTGGGGCTGGCCGAAGGTACGGGGGGGTGCCCGAATGGGGCGGCGGGGATGGGGAGAGGGGGTTCTGGTGCTGCTGGAGGGTGGGGAGGGGGATGAGGGGGTGGAAATGGGGTGGGGGGGCACAGAGGGCAGGGCGGGTGGGCAGCCCAGGAAGGAGAAATGGGCACCCCAGGAAATTCAGATTAAACCCCCAGGAAATTCAGATTAAACCCCCAGGAAATTCAGATTAAACCCCCAGGAAATTCAGATGGAAACCCCAGGAAATTCAGATTAAAATCCCAGAAAATGCAGGCAAACACCCCATGAAATTCAGGTAAACCCCCAGAAAATCCAGATTGCCACCTCAGACTCGGCACCGGGAAGCTCCCAAATCCACTCCAGTTTGTGCCAAAATCGCCTGGACTGGTGGAAGAGGTCCCTGTCCGTAGGAGGGGGTTGGGATGAGATTTTTTAAGCCCCTTTTCCAGCCCGAACCTGGCTGGGAATTCTGGGATTCAATGGGAAAGGTGTGCCTGGGGATGAAGGAGTTGTACCGGAGGATGGGAAAAGTGAACCTGAGGATGGGAAAACTGAACCTGAGGATGGGAAAACTATTCCAGAGGATGTGGAGGAGCCGTACCTGAGCCCGCGGCCCCCCTGGGTGAAATTCCCTTCAAATCTGGGGCAGCGCAGGAAGCGGCGAGCCCCAAACCCCGTCCCCGAGCAGGAATTAAGCCTTAATTGCTTTCTCCCCCTCATTAGCAGCCTTCATTGAGCGTCTTCCCGGGGTTGTGCGGGAATGAATGAGGGAATGAGGATGGGAAGCGTACCCGGAGGAGGAGGAGGAGGAGGTGGGAAGAGCAGTGGTTTAGGAGAGGTGGAAGCTTTGGGGCGGGAAAGCAGCGAGGAACCCAAACTTGCTCCTTTTTGAGGAGATTTTGAGGCTCCCCTCCTCCCACCCAGCGCCGCGGCTGCGGGATCCGAGCTCTCCCCGCGTTCAGGGAGGCTCCAGCCTCATTCCTGGGGGGGGGGGGGGTTAATTGCAGCTCGGCGAGCTCCAGGCAGGTCCAGCGCCCTTTTAATGCTCGGTAATTTCCCTCGCAAGCAGCAGGAGTCAAGCGGGTGTTTAATTATTTATGGCAGCGGCGGAGCGGGAGGTGACGGGGCTGCCGAAATGCGCTTCGATAGCGGCGCCGTTCGCCCGCGCAGCGCTGGGAAAGCCGGAGAGGGGAGCGCGAAACCGGCCTGGAGCGGGGTTTGGGTCCTGTTCCCTTCCCGGAGCCGCCCTCGGGGTGCTGTCCCCAAATCCCGCGGGGGGATGGGGACAGCCCAGCCCGGCATCCCGGCGGGGTCTTTCCYCCCCCAGATTTCCCGGGAATGTCGCTGGGCTCGGAGCAGAGCGTCCTGCTTGGCTCCCCGCCTCATTTCCCGAGGAATTCCTGAATTCCGCAGGAAAAATCCCTGCTGCCTCGGGATAAAGTTAACTCCGGGATCCATCCCGGGATAAGGAAAACTCCGGGATCCATCCCGCAGCCAGGGCAGGAATTCTGGGCAAGGAATGCCTGGAAGAGCGGGATCGATGCCGCAGCAGCCTCAGCTGGGGCTTTCAAAGCGCGGCCATCGATTATTTGTTTGCATATTTGTATTTTTATGTTCATTGTTTATTTTTTTTCCTGTGGCTGCTGGGGTTTGGGGAGAGCCTTTCCTCCCCTGAGGGCTGCGGCTGCTTGTCCGGAAATCAGACTTTTTTTCCCCCCCAAAATCGCGTGTATTTGCCTTGAAATCAAACGTGGGAGAGGGGGGGGATTTTTCTTCAGCCTGGATGGTGTTCGGGGTCCCTCTGGAATGTGTGGATCGGGATGGATTGGGATGGACGAGCCCCTGGAGCGCAGCGTGGGGGGCTGCATTCCCCACTGAAATATTCCCGTTTTCCCAAGGAATGGGGTGGGAAAACACCTCACAATGGGGTTTTTTTTTAGGCAAATGGGGATTTTGTAGCAGTAAAAGAACCCAGAGCTGAGTGTGGACCCCAGAACTTCCATCCTTGAACTCAGCATCCATCCCTATGGAATATCGGCCTTCCCAATCCCAACTCCCTTGGCTCCTGGAACCCTTTGGAACGCAGCCACTGCCAAACCCAGAACCAGCCCGAGCCTCCCAAGCAGCCACAACTCCCTGAACCGCTCCCAAATCCCCTTTTCCTTTAATCCCAGGGCAGTTCTTGGAAAGCTTTTTGCTTTTCCCTCCCCAAACCGCCGGCCGGGGAGGGGGGGTTGCCCGTGCCCAGGATTATTCACCGCGGGCTTTAATTCGCTTTTTTTCTCCCTTTTTTTTTTCCTCCCGCCGAAGGAGAGGAATTTTATGAAGCCTCCCCGTACGAGCCAGTCACCTCCCGTCTCTCTGATATATTCAGACTCGCTTCAATTTTCTCAGGTAATAAAGGCGCCGTGTTTTATCTCCTGCCTGCGAACGCAGAGCTGCTCCCTGGCAGGGAAATCCTCCTCCTCCCTCCCCTCTGCTTTGTCCTTTGCTCCTCCAGCTCTTCCAGCCTCTCCTTCCCRCCTCTTTTCCCCAAATTTGGCGTCCTGAGCATCGTTTTGGGGGCTCGATGCGTTTTGGGGCAGGTTCTTTCTGTTTCGGACCTGCCCAGGCTGGGATTTAGGGTTTTACCTCTTGGGCCCGGCTGCGTCCAGTCTGGGTTTATGTGAAATTGCTGGAAAACCTGGAATTCCCGTAATTCCCTGAATTCGCGTTGTCCCCAGCGCCAGCGCGGGCAGGAGAGCGGGGCACGAACAGTCCTGGCTCCAGCGGGGCCCAGCCCTTCCCGTTCCATGTGGAATTCCCTGTGTTCTGCAGGATTTGGGAGCCTCGGGATGGGGTGGAGCTGAGGGGGGGACCCTGTTTGCCGTCCCCTCCCTGGGGCAGCGGCCTCGAGCTGAGATCTGGGAAGCTGCTGGGAGAGGGATGCTGGGCCCTTTGGAGCATCCCTGAGCCCTTTGGAATCTCCTGGAGCATCCCTGAGCCCTTTGGAGCATCCCTGAGCCCTTTGAAACCTCTTGGAGCATCCGTGTGTCCCTTGGAGCATCCGTGTGTCCCTTGAAACCCTTTGGAGCATCCCAGAGCCCTTTGGAACATCCATGTGTCCCTTGAAACCCCTTGGAGCATCCCTGTGTCCCTTTGGAGCGTCCCTGAGCCCTTTGAAACATCCTTGGGTGTCTTGGAACACCTTAGAACATTCCTGTGTCCCTTTGGAACATCCCTGTATCCCTTGGAAACCCTTGGACCACCCCTGAGCCCTCTGGAACCCCTTGGAGCATCCCTGGGGTCCCTTGGAACATTCCTGTGTCCCTTTGGAGCATCCCTGGGTCCCCTGGAACCTCTTGGACCACCCCTGTGTCCCTTCGGAGCATCCCTGGGACCCTTGGAATGTTCCCGAGCCCTTTGGATCATCCCTGTGCCCCTCAGAACATCCCGGTGCCCCTTGGAGCATCCCCGTGTCCTCTGGGGAGCCCAAACTCCGCCACGTCCTCGGGAACTTTGTTTTTCCCGTCCATTTCCATGACAACCTTCCCCGTGCCGCCCCTCCGCCCCTGCCCAAATCAGGTCAGCGGCGCCTCGGCTGCTCCTCGCTCTTCCTCCCCTGAGCCCTTCCCCCAAACCCCCCACGCTGCGGGATTTTGGGGGGGGTCCCGCTGTCCCCACACCTCGGGGACACCCCCAGGGCCCCCTCAGCTCACCTGGGGACACCTCTGGGCGCGGCTGTGACACTGTCTCTGCTGTCACCGCTGTCACCCGCCGGCTTTCAGCCCCCCGGGGGGAATTTTTCCAGGCTTTTCCGGGTGAATTTTCCCCAGGAGCTCGGCTCGGGTTTTTGGGATGACGCTGCCACCCCCTCCCGTCTCCCGCCCGCCTTTTTGGGATTACATTGGCGTCAGGAAAACGTTGGAGCTGCTGGGGAGTCTGGAAAGCAGCGAGGCTGGAGCAGGGATTAGACACTCCTGATTTATCCAGGGAAGCGGAGCGGGAGGCGCGGGGAGAGCCTGGCTGGAGATTTTGGGGCTGGGCAAGGGGGGGACGAGCTCCGGGTGCAGCCAGGGATGTGCCGTGGCCACCGGGGTGGCCTCGATGCTGCTGCCACCCCTTCCCTGTCCCCTCCCCGGGGACATCCAGCCCCAAATCCTGATGGGAGCCCTGAAGCAAACGAGCTCTTGGAGCTGTTCCTGGAGAAGGAGCCGCTCCTGGAGACGGAGCTGTTAATTGCCTGGAGGGATAATTGGGAGCGGAGGGATTGCTGGGCCTCTCTGGGAAGCAGGGGCTGTGTAACCCGCGTGTAACYCGCGTGTAACCCGCGTGTAACCCGCGTGTAACCCGCGKAGCCAGCGCTGCCCCCTCCCCACACCGCGGGGGCTGAACTGCGGGACCCCCGCGTTGGGCAGAGAATCCCGGGATGCTCATCCCTGCTGGATCCCGAGGAAAACGCATCCTGCGGGAGAAAGGGAGAGGCTCCAGTTGGGAATTCAGCCCTGCGGGCACCACACCCAAGCGCTGGGTGGGCATCAAACCCCGTCTCCCTCCTCCTTCTCCTCTTCCCTTGCCCCCGTCCTGCCCCAGCGGCCCTGGGGGCACGCAGAGGGGACAGCTGGTGGCCCCAGCCCCCGTTCCCAGCTCCTCGTTCCCCGTTTCCGTCTCTGCTCATGAAATTTTCATGCTCGTGCGTTATTAATGAGCTCCCCAGGAGCGCGGCGCTTCCAAAGCCGCGGCTCCATTAAAATGCAGCCGGGGCCCTGCAGGTCTCGGGCAGGGCAGGAGCGATGCTCCCGAGGATGAGACAATGGGCCGGCGCTTCCCACGGATCCCAAAATCCCGGCTTTGTGCCGGGAATCTGCTGTTCGCCGCTTCCAGGGCTGGGGGCCGGGCTGGCTGCCGGTGGGATGCAGGGAGGGCTCGGTGCGTTCACCCAAAAGCAGGGGAAGAAAAGAGACCCAGGTGTCCCCCACCTCTTAAATCCTCCTTTTCCCACCTCTTAAATCCTCCTTTTCCCCACCTAAATCCTCCTTCCCCCACCTCTTAAATCCTCCTTTTTCCACATAAATCTTCCTTTTCCCCACCTCTTAAATCCCCTTTTCCCCACCTAAATCCTCCTTTTCCCACCTCTTAAATCCCCTTTTCCTCACCTCAATCCTCCTTTTCCTCACCTCTTAAATCCCCATTTTTGAGGGCATCTCCATGGGTCGAGGGCATCTCCCCAGGTCCAGAACATCTCCCCAGCTTTGAGGACATCTCCCCAGGCCGAGATCACCTCCCCAGGTTTGAGGACATCTCCCGGGGTCGAGGGCGTTTCCCCGCCTCCATCCCACCTCCCCAGGCTCCAGACCRTCTCCCACCTTCTCCACCACCTCCYCGTCCCTCCCCGCCCTCCTGACCGCTCTCCCTCGGCGTCCCCGGGCAGGAATGGACCCGGCCACCACCTCCAAGAGCAACCACTGCCTGGACGCGGCCAAGGCCTGCAACCTCAACGACAACTGCAAGCGCCTGCGCTCGGGGTACATCTCCACCTGCAACCGGGAGCTGTCGGCCGCCGAGCCCTGCAGCCGCCGCAAGTGCCACAAGGCCCTGCGCCAGTTCTTCGACCGCGTGCCCGGCGAGTTCACCTTCCGCCTGCTCTTCTGCTCCTGCAAGGACCCGGCGTGCGCCGAGCGCCGCCGCCAGACCATCGTCCCCTCCTGCTCCTACGAGGACAAGGAGAAGCCCAACTGCCTGGACCTGCGCGGCGCCTGCCGGACGGATCACCTGTGCAGGTAAAGGGCGTGCCGGGGCGGTTCTTCTGGCATGGGTCGGGCGTCGGTGTCGCCTCCCTGGCACCGGTGTCACCTGTGCAGGTGAGGGCTGGTTCTGGTGCCCTCCTGGTGTTGATGTCACCCCCTCTGGCATTGGTGTCACCCCCTCTGGCATTGGTGTCACCTGTGCAGGTGAGGGCTGGTTCTGGTGCCCTCCTGGCGTTGGTGTCACCCCCTCTGGCATTGGTGTCACCTCCCTGGCACTGATGTCACCTGTGCAGGTCAAGGCTGGTTCTGGTGCCCTCCTGGCGTTGGTGTCACCCCCTCTGGCATTGGTGTCACCTCCCTGGCATTGGTGTCACCTGTGCAGGTCAAGGCTGGTTCTGGTGCCCCCCTGGTGTTGGTGTCACCCCTGTCTGGCACCGGTGTCACCCCTCAGGCATTGGTGTCACCCGGGCATTCTGTGGGCTTCTCCCATGGCCCTGAGGTTGTTGTCACCCTCCCTGGCACYGGTGTCACCTCCCTGGCATTGRTGTCACCTGTGCAGGTGAGGGCTGATTCTGGTGCCCCCCTGGTGTCGGTGTCACCCCCCCCGGCATCGGTGTCACCCRGGCATTCTGTGGGCTTCTCCTGTGGCCCTGGGGTTGGTGTCACCCTCYCTGGCATYGGTGTCACCTCCCTGGCATTGGTGTCACCCCCCCCGGCATCGGTGTCACCCCTCTGGCATCGCTGCAAATCCACGGCTCCGTTTTCCCCGTGTTTGCCTCGGGAAGCAGCACTGGGACAATGCCCAGGCGAGATCCACGGGGCAGATCCCAGGAAAYGGGGATGGAGCTGCACCCCCAAAAYTTCCCCGGGTGCTGAATTCCYGCTGTTTCCCCCTTTGGAAGTGCAGAGCTGGGAGCTGAGGCTCCTGTTGCTTATGAAACCCATTTTTCACAGGGACAACCCTTCCTGTCCCCCTTGGGGACCGGATCGRGTTCCCGATGGCTCYGGCTCCTGCCAGGAGCGGGATCTTTTTCCCATCAAGGTGATGGAGTTTCCCGGTGCTCGGCGGGGAAATAAATGCGAGCTCCGGGTCTTCCTCCGGCTGCGAGCGGAGATGTTTGAAATGTGGGAATGTGGCTTTTTATCAAAAAGTAATCCGAGGAGCCGGTGTCCATGAATAAAAGATACCCGGGAATGGCAGCTCCTCTCCATCAGCGCGCTCCGAGGCGGATGCTGCCGATGGATCCGCGCTCGGAGAGGGATAACGGGGCTGGAGGGGCTGCGGAGGCCACGGGGGTGCTGAGCGTTAATTCCTGCAGGGAATGAAGTCCCCACGCAAAGAGGGAAAGCGGAAAAGGGGGAAGGGGCGGCAGCTGCTGGGAGTGTTCGTTCCAAAGGGGAAATGGGTTTTTTTGGGAAAAGCGTGGATGCTGCCGGSATGGGGGCTCTCTCTCTGGAAAATGCCCAAATCTGGGATTTATTGGTGTTGGTTTTGCTGTGGAGTTTTGCTGTAACCTCGGGGTTTTTTTCCTTGGCATGGGGTATGGAAGCATTCCAAGGATCTGGGTTTTCAGGAGAAAATCCCGTCCCATCCGCTCCCCTCTGGCATCTCCTCCGGGAATGCCGGGACACGAAACCCGTCATCCCTATGGGCAAGGCAGGGCTGGGCTGTGCCGTGGGATTTCCCGTTATCCATGAGTTTATCCAGCCAAAACCCATCCGTGTCCCCCCATTCCGGAGGACAAGGCAGGGCTGGGCTGTGCCATGGGATTTCCCATTATCCATGAGTTTCTCAATCCGACATCCCGGCCTGATGCTTGTCCCGATCCGACAGGGGCCTGGCGAGGGCACTGGAGCCGGAGCGGATCCCAAGTGCTCCCGGAGCCGGATGTGACAGGAGATGAGAGAATTCTCCTGCCAGGGTAATTAACCTGCCAGGGTAATTAATTAACCCTCCTGGCTCAAAGCCTAATGAAGGAAAACCCTCTCTGCCAGGACAGGGCTTTCCAGGGRGATTTTTCCAGCTCGGAGGTCGATCCAGGAGCTGCTGCTCCCGTAGGACGAGGCTTCCACCCCTGAAAAAAMCAGAGAAACTGGCGGAGAGGGAAAATGAATATTCCAGCACGGAAAACAGCCCTTCCAGAGGTTTTCCTGGCTCTCTGTGCTCTTTTCCAGCTGCTGGGGTTGAACAACAGCCCTGTCCCCTCGGTCACGAGGGTCACAAGGAAGCCACCAGCTGCTCTGTCCTGCTGGGAATGGCTCTGGATGTGGAATGTTCTGGATGCAGGAGGGGTTTAACCGCTGGGGAGGACATTCCCTGTGGTCCTTCCGAAGGCACGGAAGGTCCGGGATGTCCCTCCTTGTGTCCCCTCAAGGACTCAGATCCTGGCGAGGGGRCAGGATCAGTTCCCTGGGCTCGGAGTGCAGGATCTGGCTTATCCTGGGCTGAAATCCCGGGTTTTGCTCCGTATAAATCCATTCCAACCGCCTTGACCCGGCCGCAAGTCCCGAGGGAGCTGYTCCAGAACTCCGGGAGCAATTGAGCTGTGATTTGCGCGGCTCTTTGTGCAGCTCGGGAAGCTTTTCCCGGCTTTTCCGAGCTCGGGAATCTTTTCCCGGCTCGCAGGAGCCTGACAAAGTCCGGGAGCTTTTGTGGCTGATTGCAAGGGACAGGTTTTAGCTCCCGGAATACAAAAACCTTTGGCGAAGCACAAACCTCAGCGAAGGGGAAAGGGAAGGGAAGGGGAGAAAAGAGCTGATTTCAGCAGCTGCAGCTCGCTGGATTTTTCATCTTGCATCAGCAAGTCGAGAACACAAATAATCTGCTCTTACACGCTCCAGTGGTGCCGGTGCCCGAGAAATTCCCAGCCTCCACTGGCTGCAGCTCCTCAGCATCCAAAGTGGGCATGTTGGGTCATTTCCCTGATTTTTTTTTTTTTTTAATCCTGGTTTTTGGTGTGTTTAAAGCCAAGGATGCTCCCAGGATATTTTTGCGTCAAGGATTTTGGCTGGGGTTGGGCTGGAGCTCCTCAGCATCCAAAGTGGGGATTTTGGGTCATTTTCCCGAATTTTTATCCCAGTTTTTGGTGTGTTTAAGGCTGTGTGGGGTCAGGGATGCTCCCCCTCATCAAAGATTTTGGCCGGGGTTGAGCTGGAGCTCCTCAGCATCCAAAGTGGGGGGTTTGGGTCATTTTCCCGAATTTTTATCCCAGTTTTTGGTGTGTTTAAGGCTGTGTGGGGTCAGGGATGCTCCCCCTCATCAAAGATTTTGGCTGGGGTTGGGCTGGAGCTCCTCAGCATCCAAAGTGGGGATTTTGGGTCATTTTCCCGAATTTCTATCCCAGTTTTTGGTGTGTTTAAAGCCATGGTGTGGGGGTGAGGGATGCTCCCCCTCACGGGATATTTGTGCGTCAAGGATTTTGGCCRGGCTTGCGCTGGAGCTCTGGCTCGGGAATGAGGGAACGGGATCCAGGCCGGGCTGGGGATTGATGGAACACCAAACATGGGAACGAAACGCGGCTTTTCGAGAGCCGCGGCCTCACCGGCACGGCCTTTGTTTAGCGCAGGCGGAACGCCACCCGTAATGGATGTTCCCTTGATAAACAGCAGCTCAACTTTCTCATTACTCCCCGTAATGAGARCCTGTCTGGGAAGAAGAAGGAGCAGGGAAAAATCGCTCCTGGATTTGATGGGAGCCGGCAGAGCTCGCGTTCGGAGGGGACGGCGCGCGGAGGAGCCGCTCGCAGCCGGCTGGAGGAGCCTCCAAACCCGGCTTGGGATGGGGAAACGTGTAAAAAAAAAAAAAACCCCAAATCTGGTGGGTTTGGGAAGCRGAGGGGCAGCACCCGGGGCTGGGGTATGGAAGCATTCCAAGGATCTGGGGGAGGGCTCGGCTCCCTGCGGGCTCTTACCACAAGAATCAGTCAATTCTCGCTGAATAATTAACTCGAGAGGCTTCCCAAGTATTGACTTAATGTGACAGCGAGTCTGTCTTGAGCCGGGCTTTGCTTGTGTAAACACGATCTCCGGCTGGGCTTAGTTAGCGGCTCAATGGGACAGAACGGGGCCGCGATTAGAACCAAACGATGCCCGCGCTCCGTCCTCCCCTTCCCCGGGAGCCACAGGGCTCGAGGAGGGAAAAAATCCACCCAAAAACCGTCTTTGAACCGCTCATCTCAGCGCTGGATCGAAATTTGGGGGGCCCGAAATGCACGTGGAGAGGGAAATGGTTGATTCAGAACTCCCGACTTGGAGGTTGCGCTGGTTTCTGTCCTGATTATTTCCCCTCTTGCTGGGTTTCCTCCGCTTTGGGAATTTCTCCGTTGGTTTGTTGTGGGTTTGCCTTTTTCCCCGCTGCGCCCTGAGCAAGGAACGGGTATTCCAGAACTTGGGAAAACCCTCCAGGATCGGAGTCCAACCTTTGATCCCCGCCTTGACCCCAGACCAGAGCTCTGAGTGCCACATCCGGGGGGTCCTTGGAGACCTCCAGGGGTTCCTTGGACACCTCCAGGGGCTCCTTGGGCATCTCCAAGGGTTCCTTGGACACTTCCAGGCCTTTCTTAGAGACCTCCAGGGGTTCCTTGGACACCTCCAGGGGCTCCTTGGGCATCTCCAGAGGTTCCTTGGACACCTCCAGGCCTTTCTTGGAGACCTCCAGGGGTTCCTTGGACACGTCCAGGGGCTCCTTGGAGATCTCCAGGGGTTCCTTGGACACCTCCAGGGATGGTGACTCCAAACCCCCCTGGGCAGCTCTCTCCAAGGCCTGACTCCCCTCTCCATGAGGAAATTCCTCCTGGAATTTAGGCCGAGAGCCTCAGAATGACGACAAAAATTCCCTTTTCCCTCAAACCAGCCCAGAACAGGCGCCTCCCCTCCCCAGACAACTTTTCCCGGATAAAACAAATCCAKCCCTTGATCTTTTTTCCCTCCCCTGTGAACTCCTTGCTCGATTTGGCAGCGGGTCATCCACAAAAGCCGGGTTTTATTCCGGCTTCTCTCATTCCTTCAGCYGCTCCCGTGCCCTGGGACTCTTTGAATTTACCTGGAAGCGTTTGAGGGGAATTTTTTTAATCTCAGCATCTTCCGGCTTCAAAAAGATCCCTCTCCAGCAGGACGGGAATGTCGGGAGGGCGATGCCCAGCGGGATTTTCGTGTCTCACCGAGTTTTTTCCGTGTTGTCGCAGCTTCCTGAACATCCCCAGCTCGGCAGGAGAACGGGAGCGGATTTTTTTTCCCAGCTGCTAAATTCRCTCTTTTAAAATTCCCTCAGTCCCCGTAAATTGCCCGTGAAAAAAAATTCCACCTCTGGAGGAATCCCGGCGTCTTTTCCATGAAATATTCAGGAGCGGGATGCTGTTGGATTGGATGAGCGCTGAGTTATCACCGCGGCTYGGGGATGGGAGTAATTAACACTCAATTAAGCGCTTAAAAAGAAATCACCAAAAAAAAGCCCAAACCATCCCAAAACCTCCGTGTTTGGGAAATTTTAATGGCAGAGCCAGAGGGGTTTTGGCGGTGCTGAATTCCTGCAGGAAAACAGGGAATGGGAGAGGAGTTGGAGGCAGGTGGTCCCTGCAGTGATGCTTAAAGTCCCCTAAATTTGGGATATGTGCACCCGGGATAAATGTACAGGTGCACGAAGTCCCCTAAATTTGGGATATGGGCACTGGGGGTGGAAATAGAGGGGTAAAAATCCCCTAAATTTGGGATATTTGCACCAGGTGTGTGCGTAGGAATGCACAGATTCCCTTAAATTTGGGATACGTGCACTTGGGATAAATGTACAGGTACCAAAAGTCCCCTAAATTCGGGATTTATGCACCTGGGATATGTTTACAGGTGCATGAAACTGCCTGAATTCGGGATTTATGCGCTGGGAATACARGTATGGAGTTAAACCCCCCCCTAAATTCAGGATATTTGAGTCCAAGTGCCCCACAGGGATCCTGGGAAGTGCCTGGATTTGGGAGCAGRGCCCATTAAACCTCAGGATCCTGGGGCTGCCTTTCCTGGGCATCCTCTTGGATATTCCCCTCAGGAATCCAAGAGGAGCAGTTTGGATTGGGACTTGGGAATCCAGCCCTCGGAGCGGATTTGGGATGCAGGATRAGAGTGCATATCCAGAATTAATTATTTTAATATTTTTTCCACTCCTCTTGGGTTTTCTGGGGGGAGAACTCTTACRAAATCCTCCCCCCGTCCTCCTCTTCCTCCCCTACCCCTCATCCAGAGCTCTTCCCAATTTTTCCAGGCCATCCCCACCTGCCTCCTCCAGCTGCCAGCAGCAATTTGGCTCCGATTCCTCCTTGTTCCCGCTAAGATGGATTTGGCTCCTTCTCCTTTCCCTGTTTTTTTTTTTATTTACTCGGAGCCCTTAAAAGCCAAAATCCGCGAGGTTTTATTCCTGGCAGCGGATCCCATCCGGTGGCTCCAAAGTCGCCGTGTCCAACGGGAAGAGTGACATCTGGCTTGGATATTCTGGAAGGCTTTCCCAGCTGCCTCCTCATGGATTATGGAAGGAATAACATTTGCCTCGGAGGATGCTCCGGGTCAGGAGCGGAGCCCCGGGGAGCAGCGGTGACAAATTTTCCTGGCGCTCCGTGCCGAACTCGCCGCGCTTCCTGCAGGGAATTGACGTCCCTTCGCCTGGGATTTGGGAAGAGAGGGAAATGCTGTCAGAAAGTTTTATTCCTCTCCCGCTGAGAGGCCGAATTCCTCCCTGCGCTGCAGGGAAGGAGCAGGTTTTTGGATTTCTGCCATTCCCACCCTGGAGCTGAGGTTTGGCTGCGAGGAGTGTGGAGCATCCCAAAAAAAAAAAAATCCTGGAAAAGCTTTTGTGGGCTTTGTGCAAGGAAAGTCCCCTGCCAGGAGCTGAGGATCCACCCTGGGAACGAGAGTGGGATGGGAGCCCCCAGAGCCTCTCCGCTCCACGGGGATTTGTCCTTTTCCRTGGGCTGAGTCACAAGGATGGAAAATAAACACGGACACAGCGCTCCTGGAATGGGGGAGTTTCATTTCCGGGAAGAAGGAGAGGGAGAAAGTTCCCTCCTTGTCTCAYGCACCACAGCAGAGCTGCAGAATCCTGGTTTTCCCTGGAATTTCTGCTTCACCCCCATCCTTTCTTCTTCCCCATCCTCCCATCCCCATCATGGAGCAACCACTCAAACCCATCCCAATTCCGTCTCTTCCCGAGGAGATTCCGGTTGTGCTGTTGCTGTTTATTGGGATCTGGGGTGTGGATGAGCACAGCCATTCCCAGGATCCTGTCTCCATCTCTGGAGCACTTGGATAACCCCGCTGGAAGAACCTGAATTGCCCTGGAATTCCGCAGGAGTGGGGAGGTTGGGAATGGGGCACTTTTATTCCGTTTAAAAATTCCCGCCGGCTGCGGAGTCGCTCCGGGATGGAACCGGCGCTGAAATCCCGTTGTTTTCCCTTTTTTCCTCCACTCCAGATCCCGGCTGGCCGATTTCCACACCAACTGCCAGGCCACCTTCCAGTCCCTGACCGGCTGTCCCGGGGACAACTTCCAGGCGTGCCTGGGCTCCTACGCGGGGCTCATCGGTGAGTGCCGGCAGTCGGGGTCGGGAAGGGCTTTTCCTGCCGGGATCTCATCCCCGTTCCCTCCTCCTCGCCAGGCTTTGACATCACCCCCAACTACGTGGACGCCAGCACCACCAGCATCACCATCTCGCCCTGGTGCTCCTGCAAAGGCAGCGGGAATATGGAGGAGGAATGCGAGAAATTCCTGCGGGATTTCACGGAGAACCCCTGTCTCCGTAAGGCGCTTCCCYGCCCCTGCTCCTTTTCCCCCTGTTTTATCATTCCCAGCCTTCCTAAATCTCTCCCGCTCCCAGGAAACGCCATCCAAGCTTTTGGGAATGGGACCGACATCAACCTGTCTCCCAAAAATCCCAATCCCGCCGCGACGGTGCTTCCGAAGACGGAGCAGAGCCCGATCCTGCCGGACGACGTCAACGACAGCAACACCGCGTACGACACGAGCGTCATCAGCACCTGCAGCTCCCTCCAGGTACGGCCCCAACTGGGACAGTTCCTGCTGGAAACTGGGAGCACTGGTGGGGCTGTGGGACATCGGCTCCATCCCATGGGATGGCGGAATGTCCTGCTCAGATTCATCCGGGGGATGGAAGGATCCAGGCACTGCTTGGGGTCTGGAATGGGAAGGGATCCCCGCCCGTCTTCTCCCTCACCTGCCAAGGTGACCCCCCCTGAGCCYRACTTGTCCTYGTTTGGGAGCTTGAATTCCAYGGTTTTTTGGGAAATCTGGAAAATYCATGTTGTCTTGCCAAGCACTGGGCTTGGGGCTCCCGGTTTTACTCTGTGGGTGGAAAAGGAATGGGAGGGAAATGGGAYTGGGGAATGGGTGGGGGTGTCCCAGGATTCCAGGCAGGATTCCTGGCAGGAATTACAGCAGGATCATGGTGGGAGTGAGGCAGGATCCCACCGAAGCCCCTGAGCTGCCTGTGGAGATGGGATGAGCCTTTCCCAAATCTCCCCGTGCTCCATCACCTGCTCCAAGCTCTGATTCCCACAGGGAAATTCGGGACCCCAAACCYGGCCCATTCCTGCCCTAACCATTCCCAATCTCTCCTGCCAGGAACAAGGCCTGAAGCCCAACAATTCCAAGGAGCAGAGCCTGTGCTACTCCGAGGTACTTGGGGGATCCCGGGGCTGGGAATTCCTTCCCAAACCAAACACCTTGGGAATGACATCCCGGCTTCACCGCCTGGAGCTGTTTTCCAACTCTGGGATGCTTTTCCCTAAAAACCCRCTCCCGTCCCTCCTTCCCAGGCCCAGCTGACCACGGATGTGATGCCGGACCAGAAGACTTTCATGGATCCCAAGGCGGGAAGCAGCCGGCAGCGGGAGAGCCGGATCCTGCTCCTCATTCCCATCCTGATCCCGGCGCTGGGGCTATAGAGGGGCGGGAAGGAGCGGCCGGCAGGACGGGGACGCTTGGACCAGTGCCACCAGTGCCACCAGTGCCCCGCTTGTGCCGGAGACTGGAACGCTCCCAAATCCCGGGAATGTTGAGCTCCGGAGCAGCAGGAGGACCCTTCACCACGCTGGGAAACTTTGGTGGTTTTCTTCCAACTTTTTATTTTTTCCCGGTTTTTTTTTTTTTTTTTTTGGTCTTTTCCGGGTTGGTTTTCCGGAGTGGCTCCTGGGAAAACTCCCTGGAATGGGCCTGGAATGGGGGTCTGGTGCTGCCAGCGGTGCTGGGGAGGGAAAAAAGTCRGAGAAAAGCTTTGGGAGAGGTGAATTTCGGGATTATTTGCACTGGGGTGGCCACAGGGACCACGAGGATTCCGCATGGGAACATCCCACAGGATGAAGGCACCATCGGGGACTCCCGGAGCTCTTCCCGTTGGTTTTTGGGGGATTTTGGTTGGGARTTTTCCTCGGAGAGTTTCTGGAGGGAAGAGAAAAGAAACTGGTGTGAAACGTGTGAGATTGTGCCGATGTTTTCAATTGTTTCCAGGGGCAGAGGTTCCGTTTTCCTTACTTTTTTTTTATATTTGGAATTTGGGTTGGGAAGGGGATTTTGACCCGCCCAGGGTCGGAATTCCCTATTTCCCCTCTCCGTTTTATTTCCTGTATAGAACATACAGATACTCCCATGTACACAACCCTACCCATCCTGTGGCTTTTTTAATTCCCATTTTTCCCTTTATTTTCCTCCTTTTTTTTTTTCCCTCGAATTCCTCCAATTCCCACAACAACTTCCAAATGTATTCTTGGAAAATTTATTTTTTTTAACGATGTCTATAATGGAAAAAAAAAACCAAACAAACCAAAATAAACCAAGGAGAACAAACCAAGGAATGAAACAGCCCCAAAATCCAAGATTCCATAAAAATCCCAATATCCAGAGGGGGGAAAACCAGGAATACTTCAGCTGCAGGAACACCAGGATTTGGGTTGGAATTCCACAATTCCCAGCCTTTTTTTCCCTGCAGGAGACAACAAACAGGGAAGCACTCTTAAGGAGCTGCCACATTCCCATTTTTTGGGAATTTTTATGGGCAAGAAATTCGGGTTTCAAATTCCAGCCTCTCCCTTGATAGGGTTTGGAATTTTTTTTCTCCAAGACAACCCGGCAGTGCTGGAATCCCAAGGGAAACGTTGGGATTTGGGGCACACGAAGAGTGAGGGGCTGGAATTCTTTATTTATTTGGGATTTTTACTTATTTTGGGGTTATGGGAGAGGAAATGTCAATTCCCATCCAGCTGTGCCCATGGAAAAGGGGATTTTGGGAATCTTGTGAGCCTGGGCATGGTAAAATCATGGAATTCCAGCATTCCAGATTGGGTTGGGATGGCTTTAAATCATCTCAATGGGGGACAATTCCCACTATCCCAGCTTGCTCCAACCTGGCCTCCGACATTCCAGGGATGTGGAAAATGGGATGGAAGGATCCCTGCGCTGTTTGCCAGGAGCGGGAGCCGCCGGAGAGGGGAGGGAGGGATGAACATTCCCTTTTCCAGCACGGAAAATCCGACAGGGGGGATGTGGGAGTTGGCACCGGGAACATAAGCACGTCCCGTCTCTCCTGGAATTCCTGCTGCAATCCCAAGCTGCTTTTTCCTGGGAAGGGACAGCTCTGAGCCGGAGCCAGGTGTGGGGCAGGGATTTGGGAGCTCCACAGCAAAATTTGGGATCCCTCCTGGAGGCGATTCCCAATCCAGGTGTTCCCAGCCATCCCTCATCCCAGTCTGAGCTTGGAGCCCTGAGCGCTGCCGGGTTTCCTTGGGAAAGGGGCTGGAAAATCCAGCAYGGATTGTGCTTCCCTGAGAAAGCTGGGAATGCTCCGGGCTTTTCCAGAAGGAGTAGGAACTGCTTGGGAAGGTCAGGGAAGCGTCTCCATCCAGCATCTGGGCACCACTGGGTATTCCCGGTATTCCCAGCTCGGGAGTGATCCATTGTGATCCATGGAGGTCCTGGGGTTACTGGGAAGTACTGGGAACAGGGATTTGCTCCAGGATCCCCTCCAAGAATGGTGATTCCAGTATTCCATCTAGGAATGGTGATTCCAGCACTGGAAGGGGATTTGCGCCAGGATTCCCTCCAGGAATGGCGATTCCAATATTCCCTCCAGGAACGGCGATTCCAAGCACTGGGAACGGGGTCTTGCTCCAGGATTCCCTCCCGGAAGAGGTTTTGCTCCAGGATTCCTTCCAGGAATGGTGATTCCAATATTCTCTCCAGGAATGGCAATTCCAGCACTGGATGTGGCGTTTGCTCCAGGATTCTCTCCAGGAAGAGGATCTTGCTCCAGGACTCCCTCCAGGAACGGTGATTCCAATATTCCCTCCAGGAATGGCGACTCCAATATTCCCTCCAGGAACGGCAATTCCAGCACCGCCCTGTGCCAGGGTTCGGAGTCATTCCCATCCCCTCTCCACTCACGTTCCCAAAATCTCCCCGATTCCACCCAAAACCTCACCCCTGGTGCTTCCTCCACCTCATTCCCAGCACGTTAATTACAGGAGAGGAAAATTCCCGTGCTTTGTGTGGAAGTGGARAATGCCGGGCTGTGAAAAGCCGGCTGCCGGGATGGATAATTAACTCCGGAGATAATTCCCTCTTCATTTGGACTCAATTACTTTCCTGATAGGAGAAAGTGCTGAGAACACAAATTTTTTTTCGGGATGTGGCATAAAAAAAATAATGGAAAAAAATCCACTCAAGCTTTCCCTGGGAGAGCTTTTCCTTCCTGGGATAAAGGAGAGGAAAAATTGYGGTTAATGCTCCAGAATTCCAGCTTGGTATCGCCCTCCCATCCTTGGAATGTTGGGTTTGGGGGGAAAAAGAGGGTTCCGGGGTTTTTTAGGATGGATCAGCCGGGGTGGGAATGTCGCAGGGTTTGCTCCGAGGAGGAATTGCTGGGAAATGCAGTTTTTGTGGGATAATTTGGAATTTTGGAGGCATTTAAAGGAATATTTTGTGTCCCTGAGGGTCACCTTGTGGTGCCTCTTCCCACCCCGCACCAAAACTCCCGCAAATCCTCAAATTACAATGGATAATTCCATTAGGAATTCCTTCTATTTCCCAGCTGGAATCTCCCATTCCCAGCCGTGCCTGGAGCAGCAATTCCAAGGGAAAAAAAGGCAATTTAACCTATTTGGGGAGCAAAGCATCTCCTGGAATATTCCACATAAATTCCCAGGCTTTTCCCTCCTGGCCATGCCCGGATTCCTGGGAGCAGCCAGGAACACTCRGGGACAGAGGTGATGGGAATTTGGTTCCTTAAGGAATTTTTGGCTGCTTGAGGAATTTTTGGTGTTTTYATTCCTTCTCCCCTGTGCCCAGGGCCGTAAATCCCAGCCCGGCGCTTCCAAAGGGAATATTCCAGGGTTTTGGGKTTTTTTTGTATCCAGGTTTTTGGAGCGGTTGAAAAGTCCCCGTGCTCCTCACAGGAAATGCCAAGCAGTGGGAGCGGGGAGGAAAAAATAGAAGGAAAAGGGTTTTAGGGAGGGTTTTAAAAATAGCGGAACTTTGTAGGAGAAATATGGGAAGACGTCAGGAGGGAGCCTCAAACCCGGGGGAAAAGAATTTTCTGGAAAATTGGGGTTAATGAATTGCTGGACTCGGGGGGTCTTGATGTTCTTGGGTTTCTCCCGGCAGCTCCAAGTCCTGAAAATCCAAGGAAAAGGAGTGAAAACGTTGGAGAGGGATGGGAGGATTTGCAGCTGTTTGGGATTGGAGAGGGAACGGTGCCGGTTCTTCATCCAGGGAATCCTGGAAAAGGGATGGAGGGACGGGACACAGGGAATGGCTTCCCGCTGCCAGAGGGCGGGGATGGATGGGATATTGGGAAGGAATTCCTGTCTGTGAGGGCGGTGAGGGGCTGGGATGGAATTCCCAGAGGAGCTGTGGAKCCCTGGAAGTATCCACAGCCAGGTTGGGATAATCTGGGATAGTGGGAAGTGTCGGGGTTGGAAATGGCTGATCCCTAAGGTCCCTTCCAACCCAAACCATTCCAGGATTCCATGATCTCCTTCTTCCCAACATCAAGAACTTTGTGGAACACACCAAACCTTCCAGTGGAGGAGGTCTAAATCCCAGTAAATTCCAGTAAAACGCCTGTCTGGAGACTCCTTGGAAAAACAAACCCCAGGAGAAATGACATCCATGGAAGCTCTCCCGCTTAACCTTCGGCCTCGGGAAGAAATCCATGAAGACGAGGAAAAGCTCCCGGGATTCACACGGGGTTAAATAAAGCAAATCATGGAATGTGCCGGCAGGAATTCCCTGCCAGCTGGGATGTTACCCCGGAGTGGGAGTGGGGGCACAACCGGCAGCCTTTTCCAGGAGAGGAATTCACAGAATCATGGAATGCTCTGGGCTGGGAGAGACCTTGAAGCTCCTCTCATCCCACCCCTGCCAGGGGCAGGGACACCTCCCACGATCCCAGGGTGCTCCAAGCCCCTGGCTTCAAATTCCTTGGATTTAGGTGCCTTTTAAATGGCTGGAAAACCGGGAAGAGCTCTCCCAAGCCTCTGCAGGGGGAGGTTTTGCTGTCGTGGCCGGGGCCTTTTCCGTGTTCTCCTGAATTATCCCGGAATTATTCGGGAATTATTCCTGCCTCCCGCTCTGGCGCCGCATCTTTGCATCCGTTAATTAAACTCGGTGGGTGAAATGAATCCCAGCCCTAATTCCCTGTCTGGATGTTCATTATGGAAGCAGCAGCAGCAGCCGGGATGTCAAGGAGGATTAAGCCGGGAGCTGGGAAGTCACAGGTGGCTCCAGCACGGATTTCAAACCCGTGCCTGGAAAAGCTGATGGATCCCGCTGGAATCAAACCCAAAGGCATCATCCCCGCTCCCRATGTCCCTGGAGCAGCCATGGAAAATTCCTTCCCAGCGCTCCCAAAGWGGGAATTCCCTCCAGGCTGGCGCTGAACTGGTCACTGTGTCCTGGTCCCTGTTTTTCTCGGGGATGATGAATGGGGTTGGATCCCCCAGCTCCAGGAATTCTCCCAGCCCCATTCCCAGACCTCGGGGCATAAAGGGAGCATTTTCCAGAGGCTCCTCCACCCCCTGGATGATCCCTGAGGAGCCCCAGGAGGAACAAGGGCTCCGCTGTCTCCATCGGCCCCCCGGCCCCGGGGTCCTCCGGATGACCTCGTGCAGTCACTCCTGGAGAAAATCAAGTGGGTGGCAAGCGGGAAGGAGAAAAAACCTTGGAATTTCCCCCCTGGATCTGCTCCCAGCCCCTCCCTGTGCCTGGATGGGGCCGAGCTCCAGCACCAACCGCAACCCGGAGCGTTTGGGATCAACCCCGCTCTCATCCCCGGGATCTCAGATGCTGTTCCCGAGCCTGGCCACATTCCCATCCCCATTCCTGGCGCCGGCAGTGCGGAGGTGTCCCGATATCCCGAATTCCCGAATTCCCGGTGTCCCGGGGAGGCAGCGGTGTTTAATTAAGCGCTGAACATGACGCCGGTTTTAATTCCGTGCGTTCGGAGCTGCCCACACACCCCCCCGTTGCCATGGCAACGTTAATTTGTTTTGGAGCCTCCGCTCGGATGGATTTGGGAATTTTTTTTTGTTTGTTTGTTAATCTCCTTTTCCTTCCCCCTCCTCTTCCTTCTCYCTCCTTTCCTTCCCTCTCTCCCCTTCCATTCCCTCTTTCCTGACTTTTCCCCCCTCGTTCTCACTCCCCCTCTGACTCCCTGACTTAAAAAGCACCAAAAATTCCCTGTGTGGGAATAAAAAATTCTTTCCTTGGCCCCTGGCCGGGCATCCGCATCCCACAGCCTTGGATCTACCGGGATTTATCCCAAATTATCCCAGTTGCCTTCCCAAATCATGCTCCTGCTCCCAAAACATGAGGAGATCCACGGTTTCCCTTTCCCAGTTTGAAAACTGGGAATAAACGTCTTGGAAGGCCCAGCTGTGGTGTCGGGATTCCTTGGAATGTTTTAAAGGGATTTTCCATCTGCTGAACAGGTGAGGGGGAGAAATGAAGGGAAAGAACCAAGGGAGAGCTCGGTCTCTCCTTGGAAAGGTCCCCCCAGCATTCCAAGGGATCTCTGGGCTGGAAGTTGGGAAAAAGAGGGGGATGAACCACGGATCCAGCGGAAATGGGATGGAATGGAAGTGGGCTGGATCCAGTGGGACAACACCCCTGGAAGCTGCGGTTTTGTGGCTCCCCGTAAACCCTGCCCTCCATCCCTCTCCATTTCGAATTCCCTGGAAAAAACTTCYGCTCAGTTTCTGGAGCTCCTCACGAGCAAGGCCTGTAGAATTCCATGTGCTTGGAATTGGCACCGTCTGTCCAGGGCTTTTCCCTTTTCCCAGGATTTGCCTTTACTTGAGCGTTTATTCCCCCGCATCCTCCATTTCCCGCTCTCTCCATCCATAAAATCCAGTGGTAAAAGCCGGAGAACGCCTGGCAAAGGGATCAATCCGCAAATTTCCTTGGGAATGATGGGAAACCAACGTTTGGGGCAGCTTTTTCTTTAATTAGGGTAATTAAGAGGAGCAGCTTCCAGAACCTTCCATGCCTTATCCTGGGAGAAGCCGGGTTAGGATCCAATTCCCGGATTAGGATCCAATTCCCGGATTAGGATCCATCCCAGAATGGATTCCCAGCCTGGTTTACGGGAGGTTTTCCTAAAAAAAACCAGGTGTTGGAACATCGGGATTTTTGCTTCCTGCTCCTGTCTGGAGCAGGATTGAGCCTGGAAATCTCTCCTGCCCTACTTTGGGAGTTAAAAAAGGATTCATGGATATCACAGGGAAGAGGAAAAACTGGGAATTTCTGTCCTTTCAGGGGAGTGCTTTGCTCCTCTCCATTGGAAAATTCCCATTTTTTGAACTCCRGAGCTTTACCCCAAATCCCAGATTTTAAACCGACACGCGCCTTCGCCTCCCAGAAATCCACGGATTTGCCCAGGCCGTGTTTTCGTGTGGATTAATGATTCCAACACGGAATTTCTTGTTCCATAATGGATAAATTCCCTGTTCGGGGAGTGCCAGCCGTTATTAATTAAACCCAGCCCAAGGATTTGTTTGCTTTGATGTCGAAAGCTGCAGCTTTTCTTTTTTTTTCCTCCCTGCTTGTTAAACTTAATCAAAAGCAATCAAAAACGCTCCCCTAAATTAGAGCAAATTAATTCCCAACAAAAAGAGAAAGTCTCCGGTAGCACAAATGGAAGAGGAATTGCAAATAATCAGAGATCGGAGTCGGGGTAATTTAAATTTAATTATTGGGTTTGGATTTTCTGGCTTCATTTTGGAGGGGTGGGGCAGGGTTAGGACGGGCTTAAATGGTGGGTTTGGTGCCGGGTTTAATTCTGGACGGGATAGGAAAGGTTTAAATCCTATTTTTGGTTATTCGGGTTAATTTTGAATAGGATAGGAAAGGTTTAAATTCTGGGTTTGGTGTCATTCCAGAGCAGTTCCTGGAGGCCGGAGCTCCCGGATCCGAGTGAATTCCAGAGGCTCCTGTGTACATATTTATCCCTATTTATCCTTTATCCTCCCTGGCACCACCTGCTGCCGTGTGGGAAAAGCTGGGAAATCGCGGCCGCCCACGGGCTCCGAAATCCGGGAACGGGAGCAGGAGCAGCGCCCAGGAGTTGTGCCTGGAAAACTTGGAGAAGGGATGTGGGGCTGGGGACRGAGGAGTGGCAGCCTGGATGTCAACAGCTCAGGGAGAATCATGGAATCACGGAATCATGGAATTCCAGAGTGGTTTGGGTGGGAAGGGACCTTAAATCCCATCCATTTCCAACCCCAACACCTCCCACTATCCCAGGSTGCTCCATCCTGGCCTTGGGCACTTCCAGGGATCCAGGGGCAGCCACAGCTGCTCTGGAAATTCCATCCCAGCCCCTCCCCACCCTCACAGACAGGAATTCCTTCCCAATATCCCACCCAAATCTCCCCTTTCCCAGTGGGAAGCCATTCCCTGTGTCCTGTCCCTCCATCCCTTGTCCTCAGTCCCTCTCCAGCTCTCCTGGAGCCCCTTTAGGCCCTGGAAGGGGCTCTGAGCTCTCCCTGGATCCTTCTYTTCCCCAACAACTCCAAGTCTTGGCTCGTCCCAGGACTCTGTTGGATCTCTGGGGCAAATTGAGCTTCTTGTCCCTCGACATCCCAAAATCCCTGTCCAAGCTGTTCCTTGGACACCTGTCCCTGGGCCTGGAGCAGCCTGGGATGGTGGGAGGTGTCCCTGCCCATGGGACTGGGTGGGATTTAAGGTCCCTTCCCACCCAAACCACTCCAAGATCCCACTGGGACATGGAACCGCGAATTCCTACCCCAAGACCGAGCTCTGGGAGTTCCTGCTTGAAGGGAAAACGGGATGAAATTCCTGAAATTCAGGAACAAGAATTTAACGGGAGCCTGACCTGAATTTTCCCAGTTGTTTCACAAACACCCAGCGAGGAAACATCCCAAATCCAACCCTCCCATTGGAATTCCCCTCTCCGCGGCGACAAACCACGCCGGGACGCGGAGCCGYGCTTAAAACGTTGGAATATTCGCCAAGTGGGCCTTTCCAGCGCCAGACACTCGGGATAATCCGTTCGGGCACCGCGGGAATTCGCTGCCACCGAGGGCCGTCCCCGGTGTCACCCGCGCTCAGCGTCAGGACCCGCTCCTCGTTAGCGCCAACGCCGAACACATCCCGCTGTTTTCCCATCTCCGGGAGAGGGGAACAAACCCTTCCTGACAGCTTGGATAACCTTTCCCTGCTCCCGTTCTCACTCGGGAAGCGCTGACGTTCCCGGCTCGGGGCAGCTGCGAAGAGCAGAGGGCGGAGGGTGGGGGGTGGGAAGTGCGGGGTTGTGCCGGCTAAAAATACGGCGAGTCTGGCACGTTCTGCCTTTTCCTTGGAATTCAGAATCCCTCCTGTGCCGCTCCAAGGGTGGCCCTAATTAGGGGTGTCGAAGCGTGAACAGATTTTTTGGGGTGTGGGGATTTTTTCTTTCCCCTCTTCCCACTGCGGGTTTTTTTTTGGGGCGGGGTTTAGAGGCAAATCGCGCTCGGAATGAGGGGAATGGATTCCCACTGCCAGAGGGCAGGGATAGTGGGATTTTAGGGAGGAATTCTGCCCTGTGAGAATTTCCTAGAGGTACTGTGGCTGCCCCGTCCTGAAGATGTCCCAAGCCAGGCTGGAATAATCTGGGATAGTGGAAGGTGTGCCAGTGGAACAGGATGGGATTTAAGGTCCATTCCCAACCAAACCACTCTGGAATTCTGTTCCTGGTGCCTTTTCCTGCTCCAACAATCCACTGGGAGGAGAGCCAGGAGCCTTTGTGACATCCTTGGGGAGGAAAAGCCCCCAGACAAAGCCAGGGCTCGTCAGTTGATTGCGTTTCAACGGCAAATAATTCCGTGAGTCAAAGCCGTGGATTGACTCAATCCCGTCCTCCTGCGGGGGCTGAGGGTTTGGGGGTTGTTTATTCCCGTTAAATTCCTGCAGCCCCTGCCGGGGGTTGTGAGGAGGAGGTGCTGGGTGCCCACAAAATGTCCTTGGGACCCCAAGGTTTGGGTCAGATTTGAGATTTTTGGGGCTGTTTGGGGAGTAACCCAATGGCTGCAGCATCCCTGATGCCCAAATCCTTGTCCTTTTCCCGCAGCCTCGGGGTGCAAATTCCAAGCTTTGGGGTCCTCCCATGACCTCCCTTATCTGGAATTAGCCAGTGGGAGCTGAGACCCTTCTGGAATTGCCTCTTTTCCCCTTTTTTTCCCTTTTCTGACTCGGGTGACTCACGCAGCTCCTCCAGAGAAATCTTTTCCTCGGGGGAGCCGCGAAATTCGCGGCAATTGAGGAACAGCGGAGCTGTTGGCAAATTCCAGGCTGCGAATCTGGCCCGGGATTTTTTCAATTAAGCTTTTCTTTTCTAGGTTTATTTTTTTTTTTTTGTGTTTTGTGGGCTTTTTTTCTCTCTCTCTCTCTCCGAGAGGCGAATTAATTGATATTTGCTCAGTGTGTCAAAATAGCTGCGGTGCGTTGGAGTGCCGCGCTCGGATCGGGAAGGGAAGGGAAGGGAAGGGAGGGTGACTCAGTGGGAAGGGAATTAAAAGCAGCAGCTCCTGCTCAAGGCCAAGCTCAGCTCTGCTCCGAGGAATGTGGATTGCAGGGAAGCTGCTCCCAGGGAACTGGTCYGGGGGGATTCACCTCGTTTTCCCTCTGTCAGGCTGGAGGGGAGGGGTTTTATGGGAAAGTTGGAGCGTGGGGTTGGGGTGAGACGCAAAGTGGGGAGGGGCTGGGATGGAATTCCCAGAGSAGCTGTGGCTGCCCCTGGATCCCTGGAAGTGTCCAGGGCCAGGCTGGAGCAACCTGGGACAGTGGGAGGTGTCGTGGTTGGAAGTGGATGGGATTTAAGGGGGATCCATCCCAACCCAAACCATTCCATGATTTTATCTTCTCATCCCTCTGCGGGTCCTGCAGGAACAGCCCYGGACACCGGGAATTTGCTGAGCAGGAGGGCCTGGAGTGCCAGGACACAGGGAATGGCTTCCCACTGTCAGAGGGCAGGGTGGGATGGGATATTGAGAAGGAATTCCTGTCTGGGAGGCTGGTGAGGGGCTGGGATGGAATTCCCAAAGAAGCTGTGGCTGCCCCTGGATCCCTGGAAGGGTCCACGGCCAGGTTGGGATAACCCGGGATAGTGGGAGTTATGGAATGGAAATGGATGGGATTTAGGTCCATCCCAACCCAACCCATTCCATGATTCCCTGATCTTCATTGTCCACGGAGGATGAGGAGGGGCTGGGCTGCTGGGTTTGGGAATGCCGTGGATCCCATCCTGGGTGGTTGGATGGACACATCCCTGGATTTGTTTGCTCTGGCAGAGGATCCGTTCCATGGGGGATGAGCCCCCAGTGAAGCCCCTTARAAACTTTAATTCTCTTCAAGATATTAATTAAGAATTTATTAATTATATTATTTTAGCTCAGCTRGGGCATCTCTGGCCCCACCTCTCAGCAGGGAAATCCCTGGATATGTTTTATTCCAGCTTTCCCGGCTCCCATTGCAGAAAGCCAGAATTCCCCAGTTCCAGGCGTTCCGACATTCCCAATTAAATCCCTTTTTTTTCCATGCCCTCCCTCCTCCCGCTCCACTCCCATTTATCTCCCCTCATTTGTCACCTCGATCAGTTCCCGAACTCCCACCAGGGCCGTGGAGTTAAGCCCGGGATTAGGGGGAGTTTAATTGGATCGCCCTCCCACCATCAGCTCCAATAAAACTTTATGGACAGATAAAAATCTCCCGGGGTTTTACAGAACAAAAAGGGGCCGGGGAGGGGACCGGGATCACTTTTTCCACCTCCCATTCCATTTTTTTCTTTTTTTCCAGTTAAATTCTCTGCCAAGCCGCGTTCGAGGCTGATTAACCAGGGAAGGGAGGATTTCTGGGAGCTGCGTTATCCCATTTTTCCGTGTGTAAGCACTCGCTGGCTGCTGCTCCCGGCCTCTCGCYGCGATTCCCCCTGACAGGAAGATGAATTGGGCTCCGGCCGGGGAGAAAATAACATTTATTTCCCATGGAAAATGTGCTGAGCCGCGGGAGAAGCGGGAGCGGGAGGTCAGGATGGGGGAGCGGGGACGGGAAGGGAGGGATGCACCTGGATTTGGGATCCTTGGATGTAGAACCCTYGGATATCCCGGTTTAGTGGCTCAAGTTGAACATTCCAGGCACCGGGAGTGCCTTATCCCRGTTTAGTGGGGTTTGACATCCCTGATGATCTCCAGGCACTGGGAATGTCTTTCCAGCCTGGAATTTCCATGGGAATGCGCATTGTGGCTGTTTTGGGGGGCTCTGGCCCCTCCAGCCTCTCCCATCCCGAATCCCCATCCCGTTGTGCTCATCCCATCCCGTTTTCCCAGCACACAGAGAGGATCCCGCTGTCCTTATCCCGCTCCTTTTCATCCAGGAGATACCAGAGATGATGGAGGGCTTCCAGAGGGATCCGGGATGGATGGGAGCTCATTGAGGCTGCCTGGCTCTGGGAAAATCTGGGAACGATCCCAATTCCATCATCCTCCACTATAGAGCCCCAAATCTTCCCCTGCCTGGGAGCTCTCCCAGCCCAAAGCAAAATTCCCAGGAAAAATGGGTGTTCATGGAAGCGCCACCACTCCAGAGGAACAGGAGGAGCTGCTGGATCTGGCTGAGCCTTGCAGGAAAATCCAATTAAAATCTGGGAAAATCTGCCCTTTCCTCGCTGATTTTGCTCCTCTCCCTCATCCCGGGAGCTGATCCTGGTGGGAAAAAATCCCAGCTAATGATCAGGGTGGGAATTGTTCCCATTCCTGTTAAAAGCAATCCTGGTTGGGTTTTTTTTCCTGGTGCTTTTGAATCTTTCGGGTTCTTGGCCCAAACTTTTCTTCTCCTGAAGTGACATTTGGGGGGAGAAAAGTGGGGGAAGTGTGAAAGGAGGAGGCGGAACAAAGGAAGGGAACGAAAATAGAGAAAATTGAGGGTGGGAAAGGAGGAGGGGAGACTTTGAGGCTCTTGCAGAGTGAAATTCCCATCCCAAACCCCCCGAAAAACAGGGAAAAGGGTGCAGGGAATGTTCTTGACCCCGCAAAGAGGATCCCACCGGGAATCGAGCAGGGAATGGGGCTGGAGCATCCAAAGGGGGAGGTTGAAGCTGGAGCATCCCTTGGAGCCGGGAATGTTGGGGCTGGAGCATCCCTGGGGACCGGGAATGTCGGGGTTGGAGCATCCCTGGGGACCGGGAATGTCGGGGTTGGAGCATCCCTGGGGATCGGGAAACTGCTGAAAAAAATGTGGAAAAAATGTGGAAAAATGCGGATTTTTGGCTGCTCGGTGCGTTCCTGGCAGGGTTGGGTGTGCGGGGCTGCGATCGGCACTAATCCAGAGATGAAAATCACCCAGCAGTGACCCAGCAGCATCAAGAGATGAATTAATTACCGGCGAATCGCTAATGAGGCGTTGTGAGTCAGCAGCGGTTTGATCTCGGGCACACGAGGAAGGAGCTGCTGGAAAAGGGTTTGGATYGAAGTTGTTGGAAAAGGGTTTGGATTGGAGCCGTTCCAGCCCCGCCATCCCACGGGTGGGGACGGGCCGTGACTGCAGATGAGGCTCCCGGAGCATCCCAAAGCCCATTTCCAAACGGAGCATCCCAAACCCTTTGGTTGACATTCCCAACCCCGTGGGATCCTCGGGATGGCGCTGAGTGACCCCGAGCCGTCCCATGCCATCATTCCCACCTGGAGCTGCTCCAGCTCCTTTGGAATCCACACCGGGAAAGCCCAGCCCGGGCCTGGTGTGACTGTGGAGGGCTCCGGGTGTGAATCCCACACCGAATATTCCTAAAATTATCCTCTAAATCCCCTCCCGGCGCTGCCCTGAGCCTCACCCGGAGAAAATCACGGAAAATCCAACGTTTCAAAACCCCAAAAGCGGCGGCCGAGGGAGGGGAGGATCCTTTCAGCCGGGTAATGGCTCGTGGCTGACAAGGAGCCTCTGTTCCCTTCCTCGGAAAAGCTTTTAAGAGCCCCGGGAAGGACGGGCAATTACGGGAAGGTTCTCGCTCTCCGCGGGGCGTCGGGAATCGCTCRTGGACGTTTTGTCGAGCAGGGGAGAAAAAATGGAGATTTTGGACAGAGGGAAAAGCGGTGCTGTCGGATCCGGCCCCGGCCTCGTGGGGTTAATGGAGCTCCGTAATTAGCGCTGCAATTAACGCTGCTCATCAGGGGAGGCGGGGGTCGTCCACAAAAATCCTGGAGAGATCCAAAGGGCAAATCTGGAGGAGAGGGGGAGTGTGGGAAGGGATTTTGGGGTTGGGCTCAAAGGGCTGGGCCCGTGGCCTTCTGGAGGGGCTGGTGGCACCGGGGACATCTCCGGGCACGGGTCCCCTCCCCGTGGGGAAATCCGAAGCCTGGCAGGAATTTCAGCCTCCACCAAACCTTTCCCGGGATTTTTCCCGGCTGGAAGTGGGTCAGGGCAGCTCTCAGAGCTGGGACCTGAGCATGAATTTTAATTCCTGCTGCTCRGAGCTGCCATCCTGATTTATTCCAGGGATTTCCAACCTGCCGGAGCTGCTCCCAGGATCCCAAAGAGCCGGAGGCTCCCAGAACATCCCAGGAGAGCCGGGATTCCAGAGCCTGGAAAAGCCTCCCTTCCTTCCCTGTCCATCATCTGAGCATTGGCATCATTCCCGATTTCCTGCCAGCGGGGAAAGTGGGATTGGGGGATTTTTCCCCCCTCCTCTCACGCTGTAGTTTTCCGCATGGCTGGGAATTGTGGCTCTTTCCATGTGTTTTCACTGGAATCCTAATTCTGGAAAAAAACCTTTCCATACGGATCTGATTTAATTCCTTTTCCCTTGGCTCTGCTTTCCCTTCAATCTTCCACCGCTTTCCCTTTTCCAGGATGGAGCTGAGGGTCAAAATCCCTGTGAATCCCTGAGATTCCTCCTGGAGAGGAAAAGTGGGAGCAAACAAAGCTTCCTGGAGCCTGGATGAGGCTTTTTTTGGGATCAAACCACCCGGCCAATCTGCTGCCGCCATCCCCGTTAATTCCGTGTGGAGAGCTGTTTTTCCAGGGAATTTCTTGCGTCACCGGCATCCCAGCAGGGCTCCATCCACCTCCTGCCGCTCGCCCTTTTCTTGGAAAAGGTGATGGATGTTGTTCCCGCTGCCAGCCCCTTCCCACACGGATCCTGTCGCTTCCCAGGAGCCGGAAAAATCCACAATAATTCCCTGCGTCACCTTCGCCGGGCTGCCAAGGCCCAGGGAACAAAAAAAAACCGCGGAAAAAGCTGCGGAAAAAGCTGGATTTTATAAAATCCTGAAGGTCAGGGCGGCTGTCAGGAAATCAATGGTGTGATGATTCCGTGAATAAGCTGGAAAAACAGGGATAGGTCAGAAGGAAACTGGGAGCAACAGCAGCTTGTGGGGCCAGGGGAAAATTACTCCTGGGATGTGCTGGAGGACATATTCCAGGAAAAAATCGTATCCAGATGGCCCRGGCTGGATGTTGGGGATGGGAATTTGTCCTTCTGGAGCCAAATCCAGCTGGAACATGGGAATTTGGTGTTTATCCCTGATTATTTCCACGCGCCAGGGATTGTTTTTCCCACCAGGAGAAGGTGGATGCTCTTTTCCAGAAGGGATCAGCCCTGCACCCTCCTCACCCCACGGATCTCCGGTGGGTGGATAATGAATTCCTGCTGGGCTCTGGAGTTCCCGCTCCGGAGAGGAATTGCAGGAGCAGGGAGGTTTTTTGGCTCCGAGTTCATGGAATTCCTGCGTAAGGTGCAGTTTTCCACTGGGGCTGCTCCTGCCTCTTCCAGCAGTGCTGGGGTTCGGTGGCGGATCCATCCAAATTCATTGGAATTCGGTGGCGGATCCATCCAAATTCATTGGAATTCGGTGGTGGATCCGTCCAAATTTGCCGGGATTCAGTGGCGGATCCACCCGAATCCGCCGACCCCCCTCCGCCGCTCCCAGGGCTGTGACATCCATAAAAAACGGGCTCAGGAAATCATTGATCCCAAAGTCCGCGCYGAGGAGCCTCCGGGAGCCAGCAGGCAGCGCTTGGAATGCCGAGGGCACGTTCCCACTCCATGGCCGGATCCCGAGGGCTGTGGAAGGGGCTTGGGAATTCTTTAATTAACGTGATTGATGTCCCTTCCCTTGATTGAGTCCCCGGAGCTTCGGGAATCCATCASCGGGAACAGGTGGCATCGACCTCCGTGTCCAACCTGGAATCCCAGCGGATGCGGGGCGGTAATGAGGGAAAATCCCTCTGGAAAAGCAGCCGGAGCGTGCCTGGATGGGCAAAACGCAGCGGGAACGAGGAGCAGGGATCCCTGTGCCATCCCTGATCCATCCAGGACAGCCGGGGTGGATCCAGAGGATCCCAAAGGAGGATCCAAAAAAAACCAGGGATGGACAAGGAGCTAAGGAGCCAAAAGCTGGGATTTGCTTAAAATCGAGGAAGCAAAGCCCAGGCAGGTCCTTGGGAGCTGAGAAAATGAGGGATTTGTGCCTTAGGATGAGGAGAGGAGCTCTGGAAGCTCCTGGATGTCCGGGATCCCAGCCCCATTCCCGCATCCTGTGGGAATCTTTCTCTTCCRCAGGCTCCAGCCCCATTCCAGAGCTCCCAGCTGGGATTTTTCCCTTATTTTTAGGGATTTGGGTGAGTTTCTCCTCCCTCTTGATCCCAATAACTACAAAGTGAAAATGGAATTAAAGCCAAAATCTTTGGAGAGGGAGGATGGAACGAGGCAATTATTCTGTGCTTGGAAATTATTCCCTAATTGTGCCAGGAGTTGTGTCCAGAGGGAACCCATAAAGGGGATTTAATTGGATTTGGGAAGGGAAGGAGCGTGAAACGAGCAGGAGAGCTCAGCTCATGGGATGTGCTGGAGCTCGGAGTGTCCCAGCAGGAAAATTTGGGATTGAATCCATTGATTTGGGGGGCTTGGAGCAAATTCCCTGGGACAGTGCCACGGCCTTCTCCCCAAGGATCCTCCTGGCATGCGGGAGAGCCTTTGGAGCAGCCTGGAGCTCTCTTCCATGCGGAAATTGTGGCTCCTGGATCCAGGGATCACTGGAAATGCTCTGATTGTGGAAAGGGGAAACCGAGGCAGATGTGGATCATGGGAATATTCAGGAAAAAGGTGGGAATGAGACAGGAATCTGCCCGCCCCCTCAGGCAGCTGTTGGGGGCAATTTTGGCYCTGGATTTGGAATTTCTGGGAAGTTCTGAGGAAGGGCCTGGGAAAGAGGGAGTGAAGCATTCCCAGAACATTCGAGGGAGGAGTGGGAATCACCTGGAAATCTCCCTTTTCCCACTGCTCCTCATGGAATAACGGACGGGAATCGGGAATAACAACAATTTCCAAAGGCTCAGGAATTCCTGCACGGGGATTTTCCCTCTCCCATGGATCACCTCATCCGCACTTGGATCCCACCCGGAGCCTGCCTGGATTTTCCTCCACTTCCATCTTTCCTCCACACCTGGATCCAGYATCCACCTGGAAAAATGGGAATTGCTCCACTCCCATCCCATGGGAGCAAGGAGTAAATCCAGGCTCTGGAGAACGACTTTAAATGAATTTTCGCCTTTCCAGTTTTTAATTCCCAACAGCTTCACTCGGAGCATGGAGCAACRGAGACTCCAGAGGTGGAGATTCCTTCCCATCCCGGGATTTAAGGATCAGGAACTCCGAGCAGGAAGAGCAGAAGCGGCTGCATTATTTAAAAATGAGCYGATGAATAATTTATCCAAGGATTCTGTGCACGTTGGACAATATTCCATTACAACATCCCATTAAAAAATAAATCAATTACAATTTATGGGGAAAAAAAAAAAAATCCCTTCCCTGGCTCGTGGAAAAACGCTGCGGAGGCAAAGAATATTCCCGTTATTCTTAAAAGATGGGAAAGGTTGAAATAAAGATCTGGAATAATCCATGGAGCGAAGGGAGATTCCTGCTCTCCCGGCAGCTTCTCTCCATTAAAATTCCTCCCCTGTTTTGGGAAGGGCAACTTTGAACCGTCCGGGGATCCGGGATTATGGAATATCGAGRGAGTTGGCTGGAAATATCCATAAATTTACATTTCTTCCTGCTCTGCTCCTCTCCCGAGATTTTTTGGGATCGGGGATGGTTTTTCCCCCTAAACCGCCTCCTTTTCCCTGTAAACGTAAAGCAAACAAGAAATTCCCRGGAACAAGTGGCGGGAGCAACTTCCAGCCGTGACCCGCAGCATCGGGAACGCGTTCCCAACAATCAGCTGGTGTTTATTTAATGGACAATAATTCCGCGCTAAGCTCCGGCGGAACGCGGAGTTAATTAAAAATGGCTTTGGAATTGCTCCTCCCGGGAGGAGATTTTGTGTTATCCAAGGATTTTTTATTCATATTTCTTTCCCCTCTTTTCCCTCTCTCTGGCCCTGCTGCCTGTTTTATCTTTTCCCTGGAATCTTGGGGCTGTTTCCAGCTGGATGCCCATGGAAAGTGGGCACTGGAGGGGGTTTGGGTTTAATATCCTGGGATTTGGGCACTTTTCCCTGTGGGAAATCAGGCAGAGTTGATGGAATTTTGCTCATCTTTTTCTTGGGATTGGCACGGGATGGAGGGGTTGGGTGGGATCACCAAAGGTCCCCCCGGGGAGGGAATTCCAGCCCCTTCCCTGCATCCCTGCTGGGATTTGGGGATGCTGATGGAGGCACAGCCGGAGACTCCGGAGTGTCCCATCCCAAAAGGCAGGAACGGGGTGAGATGTTGGGAAAACCGAGGCTCATGGAGCTCATCCAGGTTGGCAGAGAGAAGATTCCGGCGCTGCCCCAAACCCTGGCGGGTCATTCCCAGGGTGATCCCGCTGGGATCAGCATTCCCAGTGGCACATCCCTATGCCGGGTCCCCCTGGCTGGGTTTTATCCCATAAATCCCCACCTGGATGCCTCCATGGAGTGTTCAGCCACGGAATATTTCCACCTCCTCATTCCTGTGGAGTCTCCAGGCGGGAACATCACCYTCTGGAATATCAGCAGCTCCATCACCGCCGGGCCGTGAAATCGGAGCCGAGGAAGCGCAGCTGGGAATAATTCACCTCCAACCCGCCGGGAATTCCCGCGGATCCCGCGGGAAGGAGGCCGCGGCTCCGCGYGGGATCATCCCGCTCCTGTTTCCTTGGAGCAGCCTCTTCACCCCGGCGGATCTGATTCCTCCTGATGCTCYCTAATGGCTCCGAGTGGTTTTTCCCTCTCCCCTTTTATTCCCGTCTCCTCTTGTTTGGATCAGGTGTTGGCTGAGTTATCCCACTGGTTTTTATTTTTCCTTAGGGATTTTCACGGCGTTTCRGAGCACGGGGCCAGGAAACCAGAGGAACCATCCCAAAAAATCCACGCAACTCCCCCCAACAGAAATTTAGGAGAAGCTTTGACCCAAGATCCCAATAAATGCAGGTTTATCCCAATAAAAATCAGCCCCCCTTGCTGCTTCCTGCCCTCCAAAGATTCCGAGAAGGAAAAAAATCCCATTTTTTCCTCCTTTTCCTTCCACTCCAGGGAGAAGAAAAGGAACAAAAAACCTGTTCAGGCTTTTTTTATCCAAACACTTTCCAAGTTAATTTCCAAAAGCTGGGAACACTCGATAGTTTTAATTAAGCTGCTGCCTGGGGAAATCTAATTTGTGCAGCCAAAGCCTCTCACTTTCCTTGGATAGGGATCTCACTCCGGGAAACGCGGATGGTTCCGGCAGCGGTGACTCCAGGGATTTGATTTTATTCTGTTTTATTCCATTTTATTCCATTTTATTCCATTTTATTCCATGTTTTGTTCTATTTCGCCATGGAAATCCCGCTTTTTCCCGGTTATTTCAGCCTGGCCTGGTTGTGGTGCTGGAAAGGGGAATCCGGATTTTTCCTGGGATCATATGGAGACTGTGTGGGAGCAACTCGTTCCCCCAAACTTCAAATCAATTTATCCCAAACTTGATTTTCCCCCTCAGCAGCCATCCAGGTTTAATTCCAGATGGGAACACGGAAAACACTCCGGGATCATCGGAAATACCACACTGGGGTTGGGATTGGGTTGGGTTTTTTTTTTTCCTGATGGGATTTGCTGATTCACTGGAATTAATTAAAGTGATCCAGGAGCAGGGAAAATCCTGGATTTGCTGCACGCCACAGGCCCGCAATCCCGCTAAAACCTCGGCTCTGCTCCTCCCCAGGCCTCGTCCCGCTGCAGTTTCCAGCTTTTCCGGAGGCTGCCARGGAAAGGGTCATTTCTGGGAATATTTTTAGCCCTAGCACCTGCCCGTGGAGAAGGAAGGTGGGATTTGCCAGCTGACTCCAGGCGGGATTCGGGAGCAGATGGAGCTCCCGGGGCTGCTGACAGGGCTGTGAGGAGAAGTTTGAATTCCAATTTTGGGAGCGTTGGGTGCTTTTCCAGCCGGATTTCTGCTTCCTTTTCAYGGAAGCAGCCGCGCTYGGATTGGATTCCGTTCGTTTTCCCMGCCAGRAGCCTTTGGGGCAGAGCCACGGGACTGGGAATTGCGATCCGGGAGAATTCCTCTCTCTGTTCACCCATTCCAAGTGCRTTTCCTTGGTGTTTTTCCCATCCAAGGAAAATGCAGGAAAAYGGGGTCTAAAGGCTCCTGCTGGGACTGGTTGGAGCTTTAGGATCCCCCTTTCCATGGAGTGTTTTTTTCGGGAGAAAACCGGAGCTCTGGGAGTCCCTAAAATCAAATTTTGAGCCTGAATTAAGTTGAAAAAATCCTCCAAAACAGAGCCCGGAGCAATCCTGCAAATTATCCGTGGCCACGGAGAGCAGGAGACACCCTCAGGAGCGATCCCTCTCCCCGAAACATCTCCCAGTCCGTAAATATTTCCCAAAAAAAGCAGGACAAAGCCTGATGTATAAAAGATTGGCTGGAGGATGTGTTATGGCATTCACAGCAATCCCGTCCGGGGGAATTTATGGCGTCGATAAATTCCCTGCAAAAGGAGGCTCCGCCGCCGGATGGAGGCGTCCAATCCATCTTGGATCCGTGGCGAATTCCCAGTGTCACGGTTTGCCCGTTTAAAGGGGGATTGGGATCGAGTCTTTGGGGGATTTGGGATAAAAAAATCAAAGCAAACCGTAGAAAACCTCGTTTAAGAGCCAGTGGTGCCGTTTATTCCGGAGTTGCTCCACTGGGATCCTTCCCATTCCCGCAGCACTCAGGGATGTGGGTTGGGAGTGTGGGAATACATTGGGAAAGAGGGAATGGGGTGGTGACAGTGACAATTCCTGGTTTTGGGGTGGCAGAATTCCCCCGGGAGCAGCTTTTCYGCTCCCACCCTCGAGCCCATGTGGATTTTGGGTGGGATCACCGGGAAGCTGCTGCATCCATGTGGGATCTGCCCRTCCTTGGGATAAGAACATTTCCCACGGCTGTGGAGGGGGTTAAAGGAGCAGCTGGAGCACCAGGGAGCTCAAAACTATGGAAAAAACCGGAATTCATTCCGCAGCAATTCCAGCCCGGAGCCTGCGCTGAACTTCGCGGTTCTTTATGGAGGCGACATTTGCATGGAAATGGGATCGGAGAGCGCTTTTAGGGSAGCGCGTTCCCAGCTGTTCCTGCTGCTGCATGACCTGGAGGGATCGTCTGGGACGAGCTGCACCCATGGGAGCTGGGAAGGGAGCATGGATGGGATGATCCTTCCTATCCCTGCTCCTTCCCATCCCTGCCCCTGCTCCCGGTACCTCCTCCCTTCCCAAACCCCCTGGAAAACCCCAAACCCTGAGCGGATCCTTTCCCACGTATTCCGCAATCRAACTTTGATTTAATTCCATGTTTTCCCCTCATTCCTTCCCCCATTATCTGCTTCGAAATCACCCTGGCCAAGTGCTGCTTCCTCTCCTTCCCTCCTCATTCCCAGCCCCATTTTTTCCCCTTTTTCYCTTCATTCCTGCATTTTCAGCCTCCTCACCTGGAAGCTGCTTCATTCCCCACTTTTTTTTCCCGAGGAAATTTGGCCTCGGCCCCGTCGTGCGGAGCCATTTCTAAATCAGATCCTCTCGTTATTTACACTTTAGAGCCCACTGTGCTTTTCCATGTCCTCTTCCCATCGATTTTTGGGGAGGCAGRAAAGGAACTCAATTATTCCCCACAAACCCACGGATTTCATCCGCGCCAGGTTTGGGGTTCTTATTTTTATTTTTTTATTTTTTTTTTTTTTGGTGCGCGTTTGACATTTTTAGAAAATCAATTCCCGGCGGTTGGGTTTGTTCAGGCTCCGGAGCCGGAAGGAGCTGACACAAAGCCGACATTTATTCCAGAAGTATCCATCCAAACCCTTATCCTGGATTTATCTCCAACCCCAACATTCCCAAACTCTCCTGGCTGGGTTTTGGATGCCCCCATCACCGTCCGCTACGTGACAAAGATAAAAAAAAAGAGGGGATAAAGCCAAATGATCCCAAATAAATGGAGATCACAACCCCAAGGAGCTCGGGATGCTCTTCCTGTGCTCCTGCCCTGCCTTTTCCACAGATTTGGTGGATGGTTTTATCCCGAATTTTCCTAATTTGTGTCACTCCTCGGTTTTCTCCCTCCCACAGGCGATGTCCCCATCACTGTCCGGTCCTGGAAGTGRCCACAGGCTTATTCCCTGTCCAGCCACGGTGTGAAAAAACATAAAAAAAAGAGGGGATAAATCCAAATTATCCCAAAGAAACAGAGATCACAACCCCTCGGAGCTCGGGGTGCTCTTCCCAGATTCCCGCCCCGCCTTTCCCACAGATTTAGGGGCTGTTGGAGGATCCAGGCGGGGCAGGGACATCAGCGGGGACATCAGCGGGGACATCAGTGGGGACAAAGGACAGCCAGCGCTAAATAAAGTTCCCATTATCCCTGGGCAGGAGGAGGGAGGGAGGCAGGGAAGGAGATCGACCAGGCCGTAAATTTTCGGAATTGCCCCCAAAAAGCTTCTCCAGGGAGTGAATCCGAGGGAGCGGCCGGGCTGGCTGCAGATAATGGATTCCTGATTAATTAATAATGCGCCGTGATGGAGGCTTTTATCGATCCGTAGATATGAACCCGACCCCTCCTCCATGAATAAAACATGGATAAAAAATGGGATCGGATTGTGGAGCGATCCCGAAATGACYGGGATGGATTGTGGGGCTGCAGGAATCGCTAACGGATGGCAGCCCCTGCCTGGGATCCCACAGGACTGGGTGTCCCCAAGGCCTGGGSTGGGGACAGCGAGGTGGGGACGGCGCCGCTCGGCCCCTGGGAAGGATTGGAACGATCCCTAAAAACAGGGATGGAGCGGGAATGGCCTTCCCAGCTCGTTTGTGTCGTGGCAGCCACACAAGTGCCACCATTGTCCCTTTAGGGGCTCATTAGGGAGGTGCTGGCTCTGATCCATCCATCCCTCTCCTTCTCCTGGTTTCCATCCATCCATCCATCC
>RAHM01000235.1:1216692-1251014 GCA_003713295.1 Parotia lawesii | reverse complement strand
GAAGCCTTGGATCGCTCTTCCCGTGCTCCAAACTTGGCCTGTTTTGGGGAAAATGGGATCCAGGGGAAAGGGCGGGATCCAGGACCAAACCATGAGGCAGCACCAGCCTGGAAAACCCCATCCTGCAGCTCAAACTCCGGGAAAAATAAATCCAAAAAAACCCCAAAGCGCGGATTATCCAGGGGTTTATTCCAGGGTTTCTTGTGGGATTTCTCATCTCCCACCCCTCCCCAGCCACTCTCCCCTCTGGCATTCCCAGGGAGCGCTCAGCTCCCGCTGCTTCCCGAAAAACCTGGCCCGAATCCTCCTGTCCCTGCTCAGACATTTGATTCCTTATCAGGGGGAGATCCAGAGAGGGAAGGAATTTATTGTGGGAATGATTGGATAATGCGCAGCCGGGCGGCTCCGTGACCTTAAAATCTGCCTGTGAGCCGGGAAAGGGAAAAAAAAAAAATGGGAGAAGAAAAGTCTCGGGGAGACTTTGCTTGAAAATTGAATTGGTTTTCTTTACCATTTCCAGGCTGTTTTAACTCTGCCCTCGGGGTCAATCCCTCCGGAACAACCTTTTCCTCCAAGAAAATGTCACAGCAGGGGCTGGTCCCAGCAGGAATTCGGGATCAGGGGCTCCATGAGGGAAGTTCAATGCCACGCAGCTGGAAAAATSAGGAATATCCTGGGTGGGATGCAGGGAAAGCCCCCAGGATGCTCCCAGGGCTGGCACATCCAGAGAGCAGCTGGGATAAACAGGCTCAGCCTCCCTGAGGCGTTTTCCCTGTGCCAGGGGTTTGTTTATCCCAATTTTCCCCGATTTTTCCCGATTTTTCCTGGTTTAGAACCATCCCCCTCCTGCTGGATCTCCCACCTCAGCGCCGGCGGTCAAAAAGGGACGGGATGGGTTTCCATGGCAACAACGCCCGAAATCCGGGCTGCGGTCCCTGTCCCCGCTCCCGGCCGGATCCGTCCCCATCCCGGGATTCCCGAGCCCCTGGGAAGGGCGGTGCTGCCCCATTCCCAGCCCCCGGGATGCGGATCCAGGCTTGATCCTCTTCGGAGCATTCCCGGCCTCATTCCTGCTGCTCCTGCACCCTCGGGCACCCTCTCCAGGGGCCCTGTGCCCTCTGGGTGTCCCCTGGTCCCCCTGGGTGTCCCCTGATTCCCCTGGGTGTCCCCTGAGTGTCCCCTGTCCCTTTCTGGGTGTCCCTTGAGTGTCCCCTGTCCCTTCCTGGGTGTCCCTTGTTCCCTCTGGATGTTCCGTGTTCCCCCTGGGTGTCCCCAGGGTGTCCCCGATCTCTCTGGGTGTCCCCTGGGTGTTCCTTGTTCCCTCCAGGTGTCCCCTGATCCCTCTGTGGTGTCCCCTGSSTGTCCYYTGWTCYCTCYRGGTGTCCCCTGATCCCTCTGTGGTGTCCCCTGSSTGTCCYYTGWTCYCTCCAGGTGTCCCCTGATCCCTCTGTGGTGTCCCCTGGCTGTCCTCTGATCTCTCTGGGTGTCCCCTGATCCCTCTGTGGTGTCCCCTGCGTGTCCCTTGTTCCCTCCAGGTGTCCCCTGATCCCTCTGTGGTGTCCCCCGGGTGTCCYCTGATCTCTCTGGGTGTCCCCTGATCTCTCTGTGGTGTCCCCGGGTGTCCCCTGATCCCTCTGTGGTGTCCTCTGGCTGTCCCCTGATCTCTCTGGGTGTCCCCTGATCCCTCTGTGGTGTCCTCTGGCTGTCCCCTGATCTCTCTGGGTGTCCCCTGATCCCTCTGTGGTGTCCCCTGGCTGTCCCCCGCTGCCCCGGCTGTCCCCTGCCCTGGCTGCCGCAGAGGGGACATTTGTCCCCTGCCCGGAGCAGCTGCAGCTTCCCCTGGATGGAACCCTCGGGAATAACCCCAAGGAAAAGCCGGGCCCGTGTGAGGTCGCCGGGGCGGCTCTGGCGCTGCTGGAATATTTCAGGGGGCCGCAGGGAGGGGGTGACAGGGACCTTGCCGGGTGTCCTTGCCGGGATGAGGGAGATGGATCTGGCGCTTCCCGGGAGCAGCGAGGCCCTGACGTGACAGCGGTGACGGATGGGCCCTCCCTGCCCGCGCTGATTACCGGGAAGACTTTGAGTCTGTAAATATCCCCGGGGGGACGCAGCTGTCACCTCCCTCCTGGAGGTCTGGTTTAACAAAGCCTGGCTTAAGGAAGGGATGGACTGGGAGGAAATGGGGGTTTGGGAGCATTTCCTGCTGGGGCAGGTGGGGACATGGCTGAGCCGGCAGTGCAGGGGTGGTTCTGCCTCAGCTCCCTGGAGCTGCTTCCTCCTGCTTCCCTCTGGATCCTTCTGCATCCCTCTGGATCCTCCTGCATCCTCCTGCATCCTCCTGAATCCTCCTACATCCCTCTGGATCCTCCTGCATCCTCCTGAATCCTCCTGCTTCCCTCTGSATCCTCCTGCATCCTCCTGATTCCCTCTGCACCCTCCTGATTCCTCCTGCATCTCCCTGCATCCTTCTGTGTCCTTTTACATCCTCCTGAATCCTGTATCCTTCTTCATCCTCCAGCATCCTCCAGCATCTTCCTGAATCTTCCTGCACCCTCCAGAATCCTCCTGATTCCCTCTCCACCCTTCTGATTCCTCCTGCATCTCCCTGAATCCTCCTGCATCCTCCAGAATCTTCTTCCACCCTCCCTCACCATTCTGCATCTTCCTTCATCCCCCTGCATCCTCCTCTATCCTCCATCATCCCTTCACATCTCCCTGGGATCTCCCTGGGATCTCCCTGGGATCTGGGATCTGCACCCCTTGGAATGCGGAGTTCCCACCCAGGGCTGGAGGTCAGGGTGGGGAAATCCCCTCCTGGGTGTTCTTCAGGTGGGGAAATTCCCCAAAACCCCCCCAAAAAAATCTCATCGCCGAGGTGATGCCGGGGCCRGAGGGRCGGGAGCAGAGCCGGGAGGGATCGGGCTGGAAAGGAGCTGGGAAAGGAAGAAAATTCCTTATCTGAGGTTTAAAGGGAAATAAATAAATTAAAAATCAGAAGGAACAAAAAAAACCCGCCCCACGGAGCAAATGGAGATCTCTGGGAGGGGAATTGATAAACAGGAGCTTATCAGGAGGCAAAGCTGATAAGGAACAGCTCCTCAGATCCGGGCTGGAGCTGGCAGAAGACAGGGAAGGGAATGGGATCCTCGGGATTTGGGAAGGGCTGATAAGGGCCTGCAGTGACTCAGAAAACTTCTTTTAAATATTTTAAAAAAGGGAAAAAAAAAAAAATCTCCTTCTTTGTCTTCAGCCCCCGAACTTCCCGGGCTGCAGCTCAGGGGGATGGGGAGAAGGAGAATCCATCCCTGGAACTGCTCCTGGTGRACGGAGCCCCCATGGATTCATTGGGAATTTTCTTTAAGGTGGTTTCCAGCCGGGCCTGGCAGTGGCTRGGGCTTCCCAAAATCTCTGGATGTCCTCCCACTCCCAAAACCCATCCTGGGGAGGCACGGAATTCTCCTCAATCCATCCTGCATCCCCAAAACCRTCCTAAATCCTCTAAACCCATCCTAAACCCCCAAAAACCATCCTGAATCCCCAAAAATTATCCTGCATCCTCCAAAACCATCCTGCACCCCCCTCAATCCATCCTGCATCCTGAAAAACCCATCCTGCATCCCCAAAAACCATCCTGAATCCTGCAAACACATCCTGCATTCCAATAAACCCTCCTGAATCCTCAAAACCCGTCCTCAGAATTCCCCATTCCCATCCCTGTCCCGCCATGTTTTGCCCATGGAAAATGCCCCAGTTTTCTCCTCTTYGCTGATATTCCATCCTCAATCCCCTTTGGACGGCAGCAGAAGGAAAAGGGAATCAGGAACCCGCTCCCAATTTTTTCTCTCTTTGTTTCAGTGTCTGTTTTGCAGGAATTTCCATCTGTTTACGGAATTTTCCTCCCTCCTTCCATAATTGCTGTAAACAACCTTCAAACAGCGCCAGAGCCACAAACATTCCGAGGGGAAGCGGAGGAAATTATGGAGATTCCGGAGCAGATAAGGAGAGCTCAGCGCTGATAAGGCCGGGAGCTGCTCTGTTTGTTCCTTTGTTTTCCCAAAAAATTGTCTCTTCCCTGATTATCCCATAAATATCCGGCTGCAAATAAATATCCAGGGTTTCTGGTGTCCTTCTCCCACCTTTTCCTGACCCTGGAATGCTCCAGGATTCTCAATGTCCTTCTCTCACCTTTTCCTGGCCCTGGAAAGCTCCAGAATTCCAGGTCTTCTTTTCCTGACCCTGGAATTCTCCAGGACTCCAGGAGTCCTTCTCCCACCTTTTCCTGACCCTGGAATGCTCCAGGATTCCCGGTGTCCTTCTCCCACCTTTTCCTAACCCTGGAAAGCTCCAGGATTCCCAGTGTCCTTCTCCCACTTTTTCCTGGCCCTGGAGCACTCCAAGGTTCCCGAGGTTTATGACTCCACTGATCCCAAGATTTATGGATTTTGGGGACCCCTCGGAGCAGCCGCTTCTTCACCTCCATCAAGGGGACAAGGAATTTCCGCCCACACGGATCAGGGAAGATTCCCGGGAATGCGCTGATTCCCTCCTGATTTTTTATAAGGACTTTCCCGGAGGTTTTGACTCTTCCTGGAGCTGGGAATCGCCCAAATTCCCACGAAAAATGAGAGACAAATGTCAAGGAAAAAAGCTCCATCGCGGGAGGTTAATAATTCAGCTGCCAGGAGAACGTTATCGGTTAATGATCTCTAATTATTAATTAATAATTGAGGCGCTAATAGGCAGGAAATGAAATGAATTAATTGCATCATAACATAATTAATGGAATTAATGGCCGGGAATTCAAGGAGTTACGGGGTTGGGGTTTTTTTTTAAGGAAAAATCGCATTTTTCCAAGGGGCCGGTGTTGGTTTTTGTTCCGTTGGGACTTGGGGAGGTGTGGGAGAGGAGGAGGAGGGAAAGGAGGAAGAGGAGGAAAATTTGGCAGCTGCAGGACCACAAAACTGGGACAATTCTTCCCAAAATCGTGGAAAATCAGGACATGGATTTGCCGACATCCCCCTCCCTTCCCGGGGAAACGCTCCGTGAATCCCAAACAAACAGATTTCACTCAGCCCTGACTCTTTCAGGGTTGTGGGGTTTTTTTTTTCGCTTTCCCTTTCATGGCAGATTTTCGGGAAGGCGGCAGCCAATGGGAAGGGAGGACAGGGATTGAAAAGGGATTCAAAGGAGCCTTATCACGGCAGGGCCAGGAGCGCGTGGAGCCTTGGAGATAGGGGAGAGCGGGGCCTCGGATCCACAGGGGTTCCTTTGCTTTTTCCCTTGGGAAATTGCATTTCCTTTCCCTGTTTTTATGTTTTTTAGGAGGGGTGGGATTCGGGACTGCGGGAATTCTGCGCATCCTTGGGCTAAAGGGTGGAGGGTGCTGTGGGAATAAATCCCAAAATCTTGGAGTGTTCGTTAAAGGTGAACAAACCTGGAAATTCTGGGAAATACCAGGAAAACTTGGGAAAGGGATTTTGATGCTCAGCTGTTCTTTTTTTTTTTGGGCACAGGTCTGGGGTTTAAGGGGATAAAGGGATGGAGGGATGGAGGGATGGATGGATGGAGGGATGGATGGATGGATGGAGGGATGGATGGATGGATGGATGGATGGATGGATGGATGGGAATGTTCAGCTGGAGGACAGAATCTCCAGGGAGAGCTGAGCCCCTTCCAAAACCTAAAGGGGCTCCAGGAGAGCTGGAGAGGGACTGGGGACAAGGGATGGAGGGACAGGACACAGGGAATGGCTTCCCAGTGCCAGAGGGCAGGGCGGGATGGGATATTGGGAAGGAATTCCTGTCTGTGAGGGTGGTGAGGGGCTGGGATGGAATTCCCGGAGCAGCTGTGGCTGCCCCTGGATCCCTGGAAGTGTCCACGGCCAGGTTGGATCAACCTGGGACAGTGGAAGGCGTCCCTGGATGGCTTTAAGGTCCTTTCCCACCCAACCCATTCTCACAGCTCCGCTCCTGCTCCCAAACCTCCTCCCGTTCCCTCTTTCCCACTCAGAGGCACCCAGGGCTCAGGATCCAGGAGCTAAAGAGGAGCAACAGGTTCCTGAGGAGAATTTGGGGAGGAAACACCAGGAGGAAGGATGGAAAAAGCCCCAGCAGCACTCAGGATTCCCACGGAGTGTTTTCCGTCGGGATTTAAACCCAGTTTCCCCTCTGGATGGAAATCCCGCAGAAACAACATGACGGGAAGGGCTGGGGAGAGGCTGAGCTGACCCAATCCAAATCCTGTCCCAAATCCGTGGTCTCGTCCCTGCGGGAACGCGTGGGCAGGGTTTGGCTGGGGTTTCGGAGGTTTGCTCCGGTTTTTCGGAGCGTTTGTTTTTCCCTTTTCCCTYGGCTTGGCAGGATTTCAATCCTCCTCACCTCAATAAAAGCCGCGCTTCAGGCTYTGGGTTTTTTTGCTGGAATGACCTTTTCCACATGCACAAAACCCAAAGCTTTCCTCGCGTTCRGAGGGGGAGAGACTAAAGCTGGGTTTGATGAAAAACAAAGCCTGCGACACCACGGGTGAGATCCCTCTGTACCGGAAAAATGGGAATCGCCGGGGGTTTTGGCTCCACAGAATTACACCGGGATAATTTGCATTAACACCGGGATATTTGTGTGGGATGGGGTGGAAAAACTCCTGAGATCCCCCTCAGTGCCCCCAGGATGCTCATCCCAGCACCACATTGGGAGGATATTCGGGATATTCCAACCTGAATCCGGGAGAACACAATCTGCCTGTTTTCCATCCCCGCTTCCCAGTCTCCACGGGGCAGCCTGAGGACAAATCATCCCTGCTGGAATCCATGGAAGCTCCTCGTGTCCTGGTGCCTCCGCCTTGTTCATCAGCACATTGTTGAGGTTCATTAATGGAGTGTAAAACTGTAATTAAAAATAATCCCTTTTTTTGAAGGGAAAAAAAAAAGAGGACGCGGAGGGAGGGGAAATAAACCCAGAGCCTGAATGGGCTTTAATTGCAGCTGTGGGAACACCACGGCAAAACAATTTGCTGGGTTTGTTTTTCCTCCATCAGGGATGAGCCAGGAAAAGCTGGGGAAGAGCCCAGCCCCGGGAAGAAGCTGCAAACATCCCCATCCCGACCGGAATCCGTCTTTTCCCAACAATCCCGGGCCTGGCTGATCCCTGCTCAGGAGCGGAGCGGGGTTGGGGTTTCCCTGATTTATCTCCCTGGGCGAGGATTTCATTTCGAGCCGGAGGACGCTCCAAGCAAAGCCAGGCCGCTTCCAGCCTTAATTGGGCCGTATTTCAATCCCAGTTCATCTGTTCCATGCGGATCCCTTGTCCTGGCTCCATAAAGTTTTATTAAGTGATTTATCAAGGAATACACACGGAGAGGCTCGGCCCTGCTTACAGGTTGGGGAGATGAGGGAGGTGGCGGTGCCTGACTCTGCTCCGGGGCACGCCGAGAATTCTTCCTGCCGAACTCCAGTGGGAGCCGCTGGGAATGTCATCCCACCGGGAAAAACGTCATCAGGAGGGGGATTTGCAAGAATAGGGGAGGACCAGGGTGAGTCCATGGGCAACATGGAGCTCTCACCAGATTTTTGGTGGTTGCTTGGATGTTGCCTGTGGATAATTCAGGGTTTTGGGGATTCCAAGGCTGGAGGAGGAGAGGGATGTCCTGGGGCGATGGGAGCCAGGGGGATCGGGATATCCTGGGATGACACCAGGGATTCCCCTTTCCTGGCCCCTCCCTGCCCTCCACGTGCTTTTTCCACGCCTTTTCCCTGCTCTGCTCTTCCCTGTTCCCCGCCAGCCGAGGTTATTTCGGAAAGCCATGGAATTACCCCGCGTTATCCACGCTCAGCCGCGTGTCCCGCGGATGCTCCGGCACCRGCAGCTGATAACGGGCCGTGTTTAAGCCGATTGCCGCCGGAGATAAAGGAATCTCCGCTCACTTTTGCGGAAGGAAAAGGAAAGGAAAAAAGAAATTATAAAAAAAAGAAGAAACCTCCCTTTGAAAGGGCTGCRCCTCCCCCCGATTCCCATTCCAGATTAGGATATTGGATGTGAGGCAGGAGATCCGCCAGGCTGCCGGGGCCGCTGTTTGATATTCCAGGCTGGCACTGGATCGTTCCTGAAGAGCCGCCTCGGTGTCCTTGAGGAGAGCTCTGTGAAATTCCAGATCCGCGGCTTCTCCCCGCGTTCTCCACACGGAGAAGGAAGAGCAGCAGGGCTGGGAATGCCACTCCGGAGGGGCTTTTTCAGGAACAGGGAGGGGATGGGACAGGCTGGGGGGATAAAACCCACTGGAGCTGGAGTGGCTGCAGGGCAGAGCAGGGAGAAAAGGGGCCTGAGACCAGGAGGTGACAATTCCTCGGTGAAAAGAAGGAGGAGAAATGGATTTGGCGCTTCACGCAAGGCTCAAAAACTCACCAAGGTTCAAGAACTCCTCGAGAGCCTCATGCAGCAGCATCCAGAGGGGCTGGAAGCTGGAAACGCGGGATTCCCAAGCTGGAAGCGTGGGAAGGAGGGAGCAGAAGGCTCCATCAAGCCCCAGCACCATCGGGATGATCCCAACGGCTCCCAACGCTCCTCCTGGGAACCTTCAGTGTTGTCGCCGCAGTCACCATGGAGAGATCTTGGCGCACATTAATGGCCCTTGATTTAACTCGAGTTCACGTTAGATCTCCATGTTGATTGCTGGAGTTAATTACGGAGTTAATTACCAGCTAATCGCTTTGTTGCTAATGGCTGTGACGGGTTTTTGGCAGGGCTGTCAGGAGGGTCTCCTGGGCAGGATCCTTGGTAAGGAACCGGAGATGCTGGAGAAGAACGATTCCAATATTTTTTTCCTTTGATGAACAGTAAATTATCCCAGTATCTCCCACTCCCATGCTCACTCATTATCCGTGGATAATTAGGAGTGAAGAGCTGCTGATAGGGGACCGCGGAAATTTGATTTTTGATGTCACAGATTGGGGTTTGTCCCTCCYCTCCTGCTTCCCCTCCTTCCCTGCATTCCCAGCCCTTCTGCACCTGCACGGGTGCCATCCCAAAGTCTCTGCATCCTGTTTTGGGAGAATTCCAGGGCTTCCCAGGCCCTGTGGAAAATCGGCCATGATTTCCCAGGAGTGGCTCTGCCCTTTCCCCGTGGGTTCTGTCCYCTCCTCCTGGAACTCCTTGAGCACCTCCCTCTCCCGTCACATCCCGAGACAAACTGGGATAAACTGGTCGAAACCTGTGCCTGAGCATGGCCAGGAGCCTGCCTGGATTGGGATGGGGATTCCCCGGCAGCAGCCGGAGCTGAGGGAGGAAAGATTTGGAGATGATCAGGAAATGAATGAAGGAGCAGCGAGGGGTCCCTCAGCCCCAAAGCCAGGGCAGGTGACATGTTTGGAAGCGGGGACGATGGACAACGTGTCCCTGTCAGCTGAGCTGCAGCTTTGGAGCCCTCAGAGCCCTTTTTCCATGTCCCAGCAGCATTCCTGAGGTTTGCAAGCTCCCCACGATCCGCTGGGATCGGTGGCATTCCCAGGGCTCTCCCGTCCTCCGAACAGAACCGTTCTGGGAAGAGCCGAGCCAAGGCTTTGTCACCTCCCTCAGCAGATGGATGGGAGCGTTCCAGGGAGCCGAGACAGCTCCTGCCTGGCAGCTCTTCCCAGCCCTTCCCAGCTCCCGGCGCTCCTGCCGAGCCGGAGATAAAGCTGGGGACAGGGAGAGGCTCCGGGAGAACAYGCGGCACGAGCTCGGGGATAAAACATCCCTGGGAAAAATCAGTGTGACAGCACATCCARAGTGTCACAGGGGCTTGGGCTGTGCCCTGCTCCTGCTGGGAGACCAGAGAATCCCACGATGGATTGGGTTGGAAAGGACCTTAAAGGAGGGAGAACTTCCAGTATCCCAGGTTATTCCAACCTGGCCTCGGACGCTTCCAGGGGTCCAGGGGCAGCCACAGGTTCTCAGGGAATTCCAGCCCAGCCCCTCACCACCCACACAGACAGGAATTCCTTCCCAATATCCCATCCAGCCCTGCCCTCTGGCACTGGGAAGCCATTCCCTGTGTCCTGTCCCTCCATCCCTTGTCCCCAGTCCCTCTCCAGCTCTCCTGGAGCCCCTTCAGGCCCTGGAAGGGGCTCTGAGCTCTCCCTGGAATTTCCCTTCTCCAGGTTTCACTTCTCCAGGTGAACATTCCCAGCTCTCCCAGCTTTTGCAGCCACCCTTCRATCCCCACAATCCCTCGGCAGAGCTCTCCTGGCAGCTCTCCCTGGCTCGGGGAAGCTGCTCCCAGCCCCTCCTTATCAAAGAGGTGCACGCGCCGCCACCTCGGGGGAAAACCTGGGATCTGAGGGAGGCAGAGGGAAAACTCCCAATCCTGGCATCCCTGCCAGCCTGCAGGGAGGTGTTGGGAGGGTTGGAGTGACGGGGGGTGGATGGCAGGATTTGCTTTCCTTTCCTGGAGCAAGATGCGGGAGTGAGATCCCAGCCTGGAGCTGATCCCATGGAGAAGGCGGCCAAGCCTGGGAGAATCCCGGTGCCAGGGCAGCTGCAGCTGCTTTGGAGAGGTAAATCCCTTCCCAAATAGCTCTGGAATGGGGTGGGATGGGGGGTGAGGGATTTCCATCCTGCTTTTTTCCAGAACTCACTGAATTCCCTGCGCTGGAGAACAACCCCCTTCCCCAGCCCCCCTGATCCCTTTGAATTCCTCACAGGAGCTGCCAAGTCCAGGAGGGAGCAATTCCATGCTGGGATGATGGAGAGGCAGGAAAACCCTTCCAGAACCACCAGTGAGGGGTGGGAATTCACATCCCGGACGAGGTGGAAGCCTCAAAGTGCTCCAAAATTTGGAGCAGGAGGAGCTGGGCCGTGCTGGGCTCGGATTTATCCAGCCCCGGATCCCAGCAGGAGGGATAACCCGAGGCTCTGGAGCAGCCCCTGACCCCGTCCACATGAGTAATTCCATGGATTTCTGTCGTCTGGATGCATCGGAAATAACGATCTGGGAATCGATAAACACTCGCAATCACGCCCCACAAACACGACGAACTCRTCCCCATCCCTAAACACCAAGAAAACTCATCCAGAACCCGCTCCAGCTTTTTGTGAGTATCCCGAAAATTCCAGCTTTCCTCGAAATCCGGTGCAGGGGCAGGTCCTGACACCTGAAAATTCCTTTTCTTTTTTTTTCCCCCAGCTTCTTTTCAGGCTGCTGCAGGATTCGAGCTGAATGGATGCAGCTGCAATCAGCCTGCGGTGAATGATGCTCCAAATTGCAGCTCCCGGGATGCCGGGGGTAGAGCGGAGCCGGGAGCAGGTGACGGTGTTTGAATGTCACTTAAAGTTCATTTTCATTATTTTAATTGTCACCGGGAAAATCTCCCCATCCAGGCCTGATTATGCTGGGAGGGAGAAAATCAGGACTTAAATCCCAATCAATCGGAGCTGGAAGTGTTGCTGCAGCGCAGRCAGCGGGGCCTGAGCTGTGATTAGAGCAAGGGATCGGCGATTCCTGGAAAGGCTCCAGGAGCCTTGGGAATGGGTGGGATTAGCGCAGGGACAAAGCCAGAACTTCGGGATGAGCTTTTCCAAGGATTTCGGTACCATGGACAGCTCCTTCCCTGCTCCTGCTGCCGCCACGTCCTTGTTCTCCGCAGGGAAAAGGGGCAGGATTTGGGGGGCCCAGAAAGCACCTGGGCATTATCAGMTGGAGTTATCAGCTGGAATTATCATCTGGAATTATCAGATGGAATTCCAGCCTCCAGCTCCACGGCCACCAATGGAAGAAGGACCTGGAGCTGCTGGAGCAAATCCAGAGGAAAGCACGGAGCTGCTCCGGGGGCTGGAGCCCCTCTGCTCTGGAGCCAGGATGGGAGAGCTGGGAATGTTCACCTGGAGAAGGGAAATTCCAGGGAGAGCTCAGAGCCCCTTCCAGGGCCTAAAGGGGCTCCAGGAGAGCTGGAGAGGGACTGGGGACAAGGGATGGAGGGACAGGACACAGGGAATGGCTTCCCAGTGCCAGAGGGCAGGGMTGGATGGGATATTGGGATGGAATTCCTGTCTGTGAGGGTGGTGAGGGGCTGGGCTGGAATTCCCWGAGVAGCTGTGGCTGCCCCTGGATCCCTGGACGTGCCCAAGGCCAGGTTGGATCAACTCGATCTTGTGGAAGGTGTCGGGGTTGGAACTGGATGGGATTTAGATCCCTCCCAACCCAAACCATTCCAGGATTTTGGGATTCCACCAGGCAGAGCCAGATCCGGCTCCTTTAATGCCAACAATTAAGGGGGGGAAAATAAAAAGCTGCTTCATAAACGGCTGCAAAGTGGGAGCTCCTTCCAAACAAACCAATTTGCAGGGAGACGGAGCCGGTGGGATCCGGCAATAATTTAATAACCAGCTCAGAAAAACAACAATGAATTTAAGAGCATCAGGGTGGGATWTTTGTTTTGTTTTTTTGTGGTGTTTTTTTTTTCCAAGAGAGAAACATCGACTCCGCGGGGAAATAAATGGAATAAACGGAGCCCAATCTGCACAAACATTTGTTTTGTTATCTCTGGAAAATCAATAAACACGGGGCAATTATGGCCTCGATGAATCCCCCAACTTCAGATTCTCTCTCCAGGCTTCCTGCTCGATGGGAATTCATCACATTTCCCTTTCTTCATCYGGATAAATTCCTGGGCTTTCCCCCCTTTTCCGAGCCCGAGCCGTGTTTTTTCCTTGAAATGTTTCATTTCTCTTTCCCCGGCATTTTGGAGGGAGAGGGAAGCTCCCCCCAGCTCTGATCTAATCCAATTAAATGTAATTTAATTTCTGGGCAGGCTCAGATTCGTCTGGTATTACAGCAGCAAATAAATCAGAATAAAAAGCTCGGCCTGACACGGATCTTCCTGGTTTCCAGCTCAAATCTCCCAGTTTGGGTTTCAGCAGCTCGGCCAAGTTCGGCTTTACTAAAACCACGCCTATTCCTTCTCTCTCCGTTGATTTTGGAGCCGTCTGGATCAGATCCAGGGAGCAGGAGCATCCCAGATTCTCCTCTGCTCCCCCTCCTGCCTGCAGGACCTTTAGAATACTCAAACCTTTGGGATGCTCTTCCCGATTTTCTGTTGGAGCAGTTCCCTTCCCTGCCCCGAAATCTGGGAATTCCCCGTGGAGACAACAACGAGCCCTGAAGCACAGAAATAAATGGGGGCAATTATCACCAATTATCACCCGGGGGTGCCCAGCTATTGATTTTTAACAAAGGAAAAGCTCCGCCTGTTCATTCCAGTGCGGAGCAAATGAAAACACATTCCCAGCCCATTGGAAAAGCCTCTCCGGGAATTCTGCCATGAGCTGGAGATTTTACCTCTTACCACAAAATCTGTCGTTTTCACACCAGGTTTTCGTTCCTCTTTTTTTTTCCCGTWTTTTTTTTTTAGGCTAAGACCTTCCCATGGAAGCATCTTTGGAAACGCGGCTTTTCCAGCCTCTTGATGGGGTTTGGAGGAGCGTCGGGAGCGCCAGGAGACAGCCTGGACTGCTCAGGGGGCTGGAATTTATTTGGGATGCTCGGGAAGCCTGGAAGGATCCCGTRTCCCCTTGTCCTGTCCCTGTTCCCTTGGAGCAGATCCTGACCTCCCCGGCTGTCCCCTCCTGTCAGTGGAGATCCAGAAGATCCCCGCTGATCCCCCTTTTTTCCAGCATCTCCTCATCCCGGACAYGCTCCCAGCGAAGTGTGATGGAGCTTCCAGGCTCCAGCAATCAGGGAGAAGAAAATTAAATTAAAAATAAATTAAAAAAAGAACAATCCTGAAACCAGGGAACGTTTCCCACTCTCGCTGAGGGTTTGGAGTCTCTCCCTCGCCACTTCCCCCAGGGATTGCTKCTTTTTCCCTGTAATTAGCAGCGAAGTGTGAGCGCTTCGAGGAGCCAAGAGTCTCCCTCGGATCCCACTCGGGCTTTTCCCCCTGTTTTTTCCCGGTGTTTTCTTCTCACCACACTCAATTAAATCCAGACCCGCTGCCAACAAATCCCTCGGAGCAGCCAAACCCTCCCCAGGCGGGCTCTGGATCCTCCCCCGGCTCCGGAGCCCCCGGGGTGCCCCCATCACCCCCCCGGGAAAGGAACAACTCTGCTGGATCCGATGATCCTGGGGGTTTTTTCCAGCCTTGATGATTCCACGTTTTTGGGAAAGAACAACTGGCAGGAGSGGCTTTAACCATTTTTAGTTCCTTTTTCCGTTTCCCCCTTTTTCCTTCTTGTTTAAAACGATTCAACTTCCATTTTGGAATTTCGAAGCAAAAGATAATTTCAGAAAGAATAGATTTTAGAAAGAATAAATTTCACAATTCATAGATTTTATAAAGTTCATTTACATTTTAAATATTTTTTGGAACAACTTTTTTAGCTTTTGACTTTGCCACCAGGACAAACTGAGAAGCTTTGTCCTCTCCAACCCTCCTGCTGGTGCCATGGAATCCTTTTCCTTGGCCAAGCCGGGAATGCCGAGGCTGAGGGAGATTTTGGGGAGCCCTTCTGACTTCTCCTTGGCGTTTTTTTGGCTGCCAAACTCCTCCACTCTGGACAGAACTCCGTGAATAAAACATGAAGCAGAAAGCAAATCCTTCCTGGCACCTGGATCCTTCCCTTCCCAGGGCAATCCCGAGGTTTTAATTGCTTGATTTACTGCCGGAGTCACTCTGCCAGCAGCGATAAATAAAGTTAATTAATATCGGGAAACCCCTGCCAGAGGCTGGGAATTACCAGGGAACAGAGGGATGGGATTTGGTGGGGAAGAGCCCAATTCCCTCTCCTCCCTTTCGTTATCCATCATCCTTTATTTGTTTGGCTCCTGGAAAGAGCTCGGCTCCAATTCCTGCTTGTTTTCCTTCTCTTTTTTYCCTCCCTCCTTCCCCAAGGACCCGGTGCATTAATCAGGGAAGAGTTTCTGTGATTAAACACATGGAAATGATKGGATTTTCTCCTGGAGAAAGGAAATCTGGTGCCAAACGTGGAGTGGGAACATCCTGGGGTGCCGAAAGGCGGGAGGAAAACAGGGAATGATTGATTCCAACAGGACAAAAAMCAGGGAATTATTGATCCCAATGGGACAGAGTCCCTCATCCAGCAGATTTCAGCTTTTCCTTGAATGTTTTTGTTGGGATGAAGTTACGGGTCCTCCACAGATCCAGGAAATTYCTTGGGATGGTTTTGAGGTTGGATTTTACCAAGGAAGGGCTTGGAGCAACCTGGGACAGTGGGAGACGTCCCTGTCCATGGAATGAGATCAATTTTAAAGTCCTTCCAAGCCAAACCATTCCATGATTCCGTGGTTGATCCTGGGTCTTTCCTGAGGTCGGCACAAACCCCAGTGGCTCCCCTGGTGCCAAACCTCTCCCTGCTCTGACACTGACAGAATTTTCCCATCTTTCCCCTTTTTCCATCCCTTCCCAACATGGAACCGTGAGGGAGAAGGAGCTGCAGCGCCTGGAGTYGGAACAGGTCTGGTTGCAGAACAGAATTGGTTGAAATTGCCCAAATTTGTCATTTTTAAGGCCAGAAGTTGCCACTTCCCACTCTGAACCTGACATTTTACCTAATGACGGCCATGGAAATTCACCCAGGAATTCCCAGCTGGCCGGGGATAGAGCGAGGCTGTTTTTAAATCAACACCTGACCTTTGGAAATGGATCCCAGGATTAATGACCAAGTCAGGTTTCATTTCAACCAGAACTTCGTTGGCTTCATTTCCCAGGCATCCAGACCAGGCACTGCTCCTTTTGCTTTAAAATCCACCAAAACTGACCCAGGTATCCCAAAATCCCTCACCTGGCAGAGTTTGCCCTCCAAGGAATTAAGCTGAGCTTTCCATACCCCATATTTTAAAAAAATAAATGTATTTAATCCTAAAAAGCCGCGATTTAATTTGACAGAAGTCCCAGAGCTTCACTCTGAGGCCAGGAGTTCAAACATCCCAAACCAGAGCCACAGGGCCTGGAAGAGGATCCCAAAGAATGGTTGGAAATGGATTTCAAGGAGATTAAAATCCAGCATGGTCTGGAGCTGCCGAGAGCCTCGTCAGGGCTGTGGAGCAGGGATTGTTGGGAACAGGGATGAGAGTTGCTTTGGAAAATCCAATGTCGTGGTTGTTAACGACGGAATTTCCATCCCTCCCAGCCTCTGAACATTTCTCGTCCCCTGATTCCCTGGACAAGGATCCAAAGCCCTTTTCCAAAGGGGAAAGAGCCACTTCGGGGATTAGGAGCAGGTCTGGGGTCAGTGGATGKTCAGAGCCTCATTCCCGGTTTGTGGGACCGGGAAAAGGAGAATTGGCTCTTCCCAGAGGATGCCAAACCCTGGCTGGGGCTGGCAGGGAGGGGAGAAGGGGCTCAGCCTCTGTCCCTGAAGCTCTGACCCCTGGGAAAGGCTGGAGAGAATGGATCCTGTTCCCTTGGAAAAGGCTGGACCGGCCCCGGAAATCACTTTGGGTTGTGCTGCTCCAGCYCCGGGATCCCGGCACAGGAAGGAGCTGGAGCTGTTGGAGTGAGGGACCCGAGGGATGGAGCAGCTCTGGAGCCAAGCTGGGAGAGCTGGGAATGTTCACCTGGAGAGGAGAAGTTCCAGGGAGAGCTCAGAGCCCCTTGCAGGGCCTRAAGGGGCTCCAGGAGAGCTGGAGAGGGACTGGGGACAAGGGATGGAGGGACAGGACACAGAAAATGGCTTCCCACTGGGAAAGGGGAGATTTGGGTGGGATATTGGGAAGGAATTCCTGTCTGTGAGGGTGGKGAGGGGCTGGCCTGGAATTCCCAGAGCAGCTGTGGCTGCCCCTGGATCCTTGGAAGTGCCCAAGGCCAGGTTGGCTCACCCTGGGATCATGGAAGGTGCCCATGGCAGGAATTTGGGATGATTTGAAGATCCCTGCAGCCCATTCCATCCTGGAATTCTGTTTGCCRGCAGGATCAGGCTTCCCCTGCTCGGAGAGGCAATGGCTTTTCCATGTAAATGCGTTTTCCATGTAAATGCTCTTTGAGGGCTGTTTAGCGGGAAGTGACAGCGGTGACAGCTCCGATCCTSCCGGGAATTGCTGCAGTCACTGTTGGTTTTCTCCTAAAATGACGGATCTTGATCTCTCCGCCTTTCAACTTTTGTGGATTTTGGGTTTTTTTTCCCCTGAACCGCGGTGTCCTTGATAAATAAACACGAACAAAAAAACCGCCTCAGAGCCAGGGAGGGAATTCCAGCCTGCAAGGGGAAAAACAGAAATAAACCAGGGAAAAAAAGGGAAATAAACCGACCCAGCTGGATCCCAGGGGGTGAGAATCCCAAATTCCTGCTCAGTGGGATAACCCTGGGCACGTCACATTCATCTGAGCATCCTCTCCTAACCCGGGGCACCAGCTTGGCTCTTCCTTGCCTTTTTTATGGAATTTCTGGCCCTTCCACCCCCACCCTGGGAGGTCCAAGCAGCTCTCCCAGGCTCCAGCCCCGCCCTCATTTTTTCTGGAAGGGCCCTCTGGGCAGAGGGATTTGGAATTGAAATCCAAGAGCACAATTCCTCCTTTTTTCCCCTCTCTTTGCATTAAATATTCCATTAATACAACATCCCAAGTGCCCAAAGCAGGAGGGGGTGCTAAAATAAAAAGCCACCACCCCCTGTTGCTCCCCAGACCTTCCCAACGCAGGAATTAAATTTCTGGCTGAATCCCAGAGGGAAATGAGAGGAGTTTGGGGGAAGGATGGAGGAGGAAATAAAAAAAAATCCCCTCACCCAAACAGAAATTAATGAATTAATGAATTAAACGCAATCAGAGCAATCAGGGAGAGGAGGTGGAAATGGGGAAAGCTCCTGATGGGAATGGGAGCGGGATCTCTCCATCATTTCCATTTCCCAGCACGCCGGGACTCAGGGCGAGCTATTAAGGAGCTGACATTTAGAAGAGTATTTAAACCCTTCTTAGATTAAAGCTTTTTATTCCCTCCAACTCCCAGCCCCTCCACATTCCCTAACATTTGCCCCCCCTCCTTAGCGGATTTATTCCTGGAGTTCCTCGGTGCCTCCATCCTCCTTTTCTTTCCCTGTATTTACCGCGGAGCTAATGGGAAATAAACAAGGAGCAAAACGAAGCCGTTCCTGCTATAAATAATTGATGGACACCGCGGCTCCTCACGGATCCCACACAGGTCCCGCGCACGTGGGCACGGAACGAGCGGGAGCTGAGATATTCCGGCTCCTCGCAGACTGGAGATAAAGAAAAGCCAAAAAAAAAAAAAAAAAAGAGGAAAAGAGGAGAATATTCCTGCCTGGCCCGTTCCARCTCTAAAATCCAGGTGTCACCGCCTGGGTGGTGCCACCTCCGGTTGTGCCAGCCCCTGCCACCGCCGCTGTGCCCGCGCGGGCACGGCCACAATGCGGCGGAAYGGCCGCGGATTATTAAACTTTGCGGTGAGCAGATAAAGCCGAGATGGGCTTTTTTTCCTCGGAGCTTTTCACATCCCAGCTGGAGGCAGCAGATAAGGTGGAAATTGGCCTATTTTCCAGCCCGGAGTGGCTTTGCTGCGACAACGCGGGGAAAATTCAGATTTTTTTCGCCGGCCCTTCTTTGAAATCAAAATTTGAGGGGTTGCACCTCCGCTCTGGGAATGCGGCATCTCCTGGGATCAACGGGATGTGTCTCCTGGTGGGAATGAGGGGGAAAGCGCATGGGATGATCCTGGATCCTTCTCCTGGGATGTTTTCCTGGGATGAATAGGGTCCTTGTACCCAGTACGGGGATCCACGGGGTCACCAGGCACCAGGAATCGGCTTTAAATCCCAAATCTGGTGGGTTCTGTCCAAATTCCAGCCCTGCCTGGGTGGGAATGGGTTCCATGGATGCTGGGAAGAGCCAGAGGGTGATCGCAGGATGTCCCTCAGACCTCAGGATGTCCCCTGCCACACTTGGGCTGGAAATTCCGATTTTAGAGGGATTTGGGAGCTCCGGAGCTTGAACTCAGCGTGGTTTGCCAGGGAAAACATCTCCGTGGGATCTGCTGGGAATGGGAATTGCAGGAGTGGGAATTGAGCTGAGCATTCCCCAGAGCATCCAGGGGAGTGAAACCCAGGACTGATCATCAGGTATTTGGGAAGCAGTGGGAATTCTGTTAGCTTGGATTCATCCAGGGCCTAATTAATTGTAATTCCATGAACATATAAACATATATGGACACCTACGGACACAAAAGGGCCCCCACAAATGGGGCTGTTCTTGTTGCAAAACTCCCCCAAAATCCATAAAAACCTTAAAAAAAACGGGAAACGGAGGGAGAAGAAGCTGGGAGCTGCTGGGAATGGATCCATCTCCATGGGAAACAGATGGGCCCTGCTTCTCCCAGAGCTGGAATCATCCCACGGGGCAGCCGTGTTGGAGCATCCTGGCAAGGTCCGGGTAAAAATTCCTGCTTTTCCCAGCTGTCTCTGCAGGGATGGAGGGGCTGATGGGGGAGAGAAGCCAGGCTCAGCTMCCGGCACATCCCAATTCCATTTCCYTTCCCGCTGGATCGGAGSCTKCATCTCCAAAAACCCGGGGCCGGGAGCTCCTTCGAGGCCTCATTAATGGATGTTTGCCAAGCGCTCCGGAATCCTGCGGGAAGCGAGGCCGCGCTATCGGGGCGCAGAATCTTTTCCTGACTTTTATCCGCGTTCGCCGCTCAGTCCAGAGGGGCTTTGTGGGTGATAAAACTCCCGCTCTGCCATCGCCTCCCCGGCCCCAACTGAGGCRCTGACGGCTCAAGAAAAATTATAAAAAATTATGGATAAACCCCAAACCCTTGGAAGAATCCGTCTGTGCCGAGATAATTCCGCTTATATAACACATTATCTGCCTTTCTCTTCTCCGGGATTTCATTTCTCTGGGATATTTGCATGAAAACGGGAGCTTTGTTGCTTAGGAAATTCAGCTGCCACCGCTGCTGGCCCCATTCTGCTGCGCTCGAGTGACGRCCTTTGTGCTGCGCTCCCTCCCCGCGCCGCGTCCGCCTCCTCGGGAATGATATCCCTGCTTTTAAAGGGAAGAACRGACCTGGGAAGGCTTTTCCTGGTCCCACTTGGCTGGAGGGGCYGCGAGGAGGGAGCTCAAAATGCCCGGGCTTTGCTCGGTCCTTGAGCTCAGGGATGGGGTGGGGATTTTAGGGGAAAAAAGTGKTTTTTGGGGGGAAAAAATGGGAAGGGTTGGKAGTATTTAGGAGGGTTTGGGAGCTGAGTGTCCCATGGCATTCCAGCCTCGGGTTTTCCAAGGATTCCCATTGGGAATCCAAGGCCTGAGCAAGGGACATTCACGGGTTGGGATTTTTGGGGGAAAAGGGTTTGTTGGGGGATAAAATGGGAAGGGTTGAGGGTGTTGAGGAGGAATTGGGAAAGGAGGATCAGCTGAGTGTCCCACGGCACTCCAGCCTTGGGTTTTCCAAGGATTCCCGCTGGGAATCCAAGGTCTGGGCAAGGGATGCTCAGGAGGCCACCAAGGGMCTCAGGACACCTTTAGGTATCCATGGATCTTCTCTCCGAGGTGGGATCGGTCTCCRCAAGAAACACCCACGGAAATACGAGGGGAAAGTCCACAGGAAACTTCGGAATGTCTCAAATTAAACATATTCCCAGCCGGAAATGCAAATGGAGACGTTTTTGTGGGCTATAAATCCCTGGTTTCCCACACTTCATTCCCTGGCGCTGCCTGGGGTTTTGTGGATTACAAACGAGAGGAAAAGGGCGGAAATAATTCCAAGAGGGGAGAAGGAGGAGCAGAACCATGCTGGGAGCAGAGAACATGGATGAGATCCGGGATGTTCCCAACCAGCAGGATCCTCCCTGGCTCTTCCCACCTGCGCTCTGCCTCTTTCCAGATGTATAAATCATCCAGACCGGGTGGAGGGATTCTTCCAGGGAATTTTTCTGGCTCCGGGCCTTCCAGCAGAGATAAAAGATAAAGATAAAACCCCGCGACAGTGGTCCTGCCACCTTTGATGAAAAATTCATGGATATATACTGGAAAAATGGATATATACTGGAAAAAATGGATATATACTGGAAAAATGGATGTAGACTGGAAAAACACACCGGATACGCCCCCAAAACCCCACGGAGACCCCAGCGGGGGACGGGGTGGCAGCAGCAGCGTCACCCCCCGGGGGTGGCACTCACAGCCCTCGTTCCCACGCCCTTTCCCGGGATAAATCTTCGATTCCCTCTGCCAGCACCGTAACGGCTCCGGAACAACTTCCTGGCACATTCCCATTTTAATAAAAATTATAGAGGGGAAGAGCGATGATGTGGCACTTGAAACTGAAACCCGGCTATTTCTTCCATCTCTATCATCCCGGGAAATGCAATATTTTGACATTTCCGAGGAGCTGCAGCATTGTGGATTTCTTTTTTTTTTCCCGATGTATTTTATCTTTCCCTGTACGGTATCAGCCCAGCCCGTCTCCATTTTCTAATTTCATTAACTGGCACCGAGAATAAACCCCTTTATTTCCCCCGGAATTTCCACCCACTCAACATTTTCCATTCTCCCGTTCCATAAAGATCTCCGTGTAAGACGTTTTTCCAGCCTGATTGCTCAGCGCTTCCCATCCGGAGTTCCATTGGATTTTCCTGATGTTTAATGGCCCTCGTGCTGCTGCTCCTCAGAGCCCGGGGATGTGGGAATTCGCTTTTGTTCCAGAGCAAAGCTGAGGAATCCCAAGGGAAAAATGGGAATATGGATCCAACGAGCAGCTGAGAGCTCGCCGACCTCCTTCTGACCACCCCAACATTCCCTCTGCTCCAAAAAACCACCCGGGACATCCCAAACCTCGCAGCAGSAGCTCAACAATTCCACCCCAGCAYCTCCAGCAGGACRGGGGTGAAATAATCCTAAAAAAGCYAGAATTTGATGGATTTAGGGATAGCTGCTCCTGACTCCCAGCTCTCCGTGCCCTCCCCAAAATGTTCCCAGCCCTTCCCAGCCTTTCCCAGGGCCGGGCAGAAAGGGGGAAAAGCAGGGAGTCCTTTACCCAGCTGTAACAAGGCCCCTATTAATTATGCATCGGAAGCTAATGAACATTTTAATTCCATGTATCCCCCTCTTCCCATTCCCCCCCCGTTTCCTTCTCCTTTAAATAAATATTTCAGCATCTCTGGAGCGCTGGGAGCGGGGCCGAGCAGGTTGATTTAATCTCCCGTCCCTGCTCTTTGCCGAGCAGGAATTCTCTCATCTGCCTCCCGCACATCACAAATCCTCGCCGGGGGAAGGAGGGGGATCAGAGCCCATCCAGCGCTTCCCTCCTTCCCTTTGGAAGTCCTTCAAGGATTTCGAGGAAGATGTGATTCACGGCTTTTAATCGCTCTGCTCGTTAACTCTTCCGAATCCGAACCCACTGGAGATTCCCTCGATTCCCATGGTGGCAGATTTCCCAGGAGATGAGGCCACCAGCTCGTCCCACAGAGGAAAATTCCCGCTGGTCTCTCCCAGGTTTTCCTTGGCTTCATTTGGGTCCATTTATCCCCGAATTGCCACAAAATCCCTGAGAACACAAAGAAATTCAATCTCTTCCCAACGCTGCCAGGCCCTGGGGCTCCCAAATCTGCCGGAATGAATCCCTGGATCCAGGCAGGTCCCACCTCTGACGGGGGATGGATCACCAGCGACACCGGAGATGTTTGATGTGGATTTTGGGGTAAATAATTCCTGATTTCCCACCCCCAGCCCCATCCTGGGGCAGGGATGAAGGGGTGTGGATGGAAGGATGGAGAGATGGGATTGATTCCCTTTTCCTGGCCTGGAAAAGAGCCCCAGSTGAGGCCAGCTGAGCTCAGCACCATCCCCGGACAGGTCAGCGTCCAGGCAGGGATGAAGCACAAAAGGAGAATTATTTCCATTTAATCCTTGCAGTATTAAGGGGAAAATATCCACAGTAACCACGAGGTTCTTGGGGGAAAAATAATTTTTYAAAAGCCTGGAGTCTGCACAGAAAAAAACAGCACCGGAAAATCTAAATAATGACCGTGGAGCTGGAAAAGAGCTCCTGGAAAATCCTGACTCGGCAGAGACCTCGGAGAGGTTGTCTGGAGCCGACTGATTCCTCCGAGTCCTCAGCTCCTGGAAGCTCCTCCGTGGCTGAGGCCAACCCGGGATCAGAGAGCTTTCCTGAGGATGGGAGTGCAACATTCCACACATCTCCTGGAAACCTTCCAGGGAATCRCTGCCCGTTGTCCTTCCGATTCAGCAAAATCCTTCCCATTTTTCAATTTTACACTTTGTGCTCCAAGCCTTCACTGGAGGCGGGGAAAGGTCAGTGGGCAACGAGAGGTTGGACACGAGGACTTGGGGCTGATTTATGGCTCCCTAAAATGCAAACCCTGAACCCTGCCCTGCCCGGGCTCGGGAATTGATCCCATAAAACATTTCCAGGAGCCCTGGTGCTGATCCCTCGCTCTCCCGCTGCCCTCCCCGATCCCGCTGACCTCAAGTGGACAACGGACGCCATTTCCCCTATGGAAACTCCTCACAAGGATGCTCCTCTGCAGGGCACGGCTGGGATAAAATGGAATCAGGTTTGGGGGTGATCCCACAATCCCTGAGCTTGGAAAAGCTCTCCAAGGTCACCGAGTCCGAGCTGTGCCCGATCCTCCCCTTGTCCCCATCCCAGAGCTCTGAGTGCCACGTCCAGGAATTCCTTGGACACCTCCAGGGGTGGGGATTCCAAACCTCCCTGGGCATCCCCAGCACCCAAATCCCCCCTTCCCGGGAGGCTCGTTCCCACCGGGATCATTCCCATTATCAACAGGGAAAAGAAGGGAGCTCCAAGTGATTAATTAACTCCGGAGTGTTTAATTACCCTCTGAACATCCAATGGACATCCCCGGCTCCAGCTCYCAGCATTCACAACACTCGACATTCCCAATTAGCTGTAATTAAGGATGATAATGAATCCCCATGTTTACAGCACCCATTAAAATCCCAAATTTTCATTATTCCCGGTCCCCACGTGCTCCTTGGCGAGGGGCACAGCGGGAAAAGGCTCCTCTGMGCCGCGATTTGTGCCGATTGTGGACGGGCTGGGAGACAGAAATTCAGGGAAAAAATCCAAACTCCGATTTCYGAGGCTGCAATTCCCACTGAATGAGGAACGAATCCACCTCGTGCTGCCATTGTTTACCTCCCAGGCTGACAATGCAGATTTATGCAAATGAGAGCCGGGCTGCTGTTTGTCTGCTCGTTAATTAGCAGCTCGTTCCGGCCATGGAAACCAGGCTGGGAGAACTCCTCCAATTCCATCAGCGCTTGGATCCTGCTCTTCCCCACATTCCTGTCCCGTTTCTCAGGGCTTCGAYGAGGTTTTGGGGTGGAACAAAAACCACCATGGACATCATGGGACTCCTGGGCTTGGGAGCAGGGAAAGAGGGATCGGGGAAAAGGGGGAAAAGCGGGATTTGGGAAGAGGCGAACCCCATGAATCTGGATTTCCTGTCCAGTTTCTTCGTGCAGCGATGATATCAGAGAATCAGGGAATTGTTTGGGTGGGAAAAGACSTCTCGGAGAATCGTGGAAATATTTGGGTTGGAAAAGATCTTCCATAGAACCATGGAATTGTTTGGGCTGGAAAAGACCTTTTGGAGAACCGTGGAATCATTAAAAATGGGTGGGGAAAAACCTCAAGACTTTCTTGCTCTCCCTGAGGCGCATCGATAATCCCAGCAGGCAAAATTTGGGGTAAATTCCTGGGAGAAAAGTRCAAAACTGTCAGCGAGCAACCACCTAAACAACCTCTGGGATGTTTTATTCCCAAAAAGACGCCGGATCAGCTCCAAGTGTTGGGCCCTGACAAAGCTGAGTTTTATCTGGGAATGTTGTGGGATCATACACAGCCCCCCAGGGCTCCCCCTCCCRTTCCCCTTTCCCAATTTTCCCCTGTCCTCTGCTTCCCTCAGGGACAATTTCTTTGCCCAGATTTACACATTTATTTACAGATCCAGAACGGCACGGGAGGGATCCCGGCACCCACAGGATTCCGGTGCCTGTTTCCAACCTGGCCTCTTCCAGTGTTTCCTCTGCAATTTCTGCACACACAGCCCCTCAAAATGGGCCTAAACACTGCAATTTTCCGACCATTTTCATCCAAATTGTCGGCAATTTCCCAATGGTCCCAGCACCAAATTATAACTGAGTGCTCGGAAACGCTGCGAGGCYGCCCAGGCATCCGCGGGCGCGGGAGGGAGGGGGGAATGTCGGGATGAGGTGGCAGCAGCTGGACACAAACCTTTCAAAAATGAGTTTTTAGGTTATTAGAGGCCACATCTCGGGCCTGGAGTCATCAGGGGGGAGAGATGAGGCCGTTCCCATGATGGATTTGGGATACAACACCGTAAATCTCCCTGGATGGCCAGGAAAGGGGTTGTTTTTGCAGGAAATTGGTGGCTCCGGGATGGCAAAATAGAAATGGATCCCAAAATAAATCGGGGCAGTGGCTCGGACTGAGAGGTCGCTTTGGTTCAGTCACCYGGGAAGCAATTCCAGCTTGGAAGAGGGGATGGTTCCTGGGATACCTCGAGAAGGGATCCAGGGGGGCTTTGCAGAGCTCCAAGAGTGCCCAATTCCACCATTTTTGGGGGATGCCACATCCCGGGGATTGTTCAAATCCAGGCTGGACGGGGCTGGGAGCAGCCTGGGACTGTGGAAGCTGTTCCTGCACACGGAAAATCCCATCCTGAGGTGGGATTTAAGGTCCCTCCAACCCAAATTGTTCCAGGGTTGGATCTGGGTCCGGACTGGGGCAAATCCCATCCTGAGGTGGGATCTCAGGTCCCTCCAACCCAAACCATTCCAGGGTTGGATCCGGGTGAGGATAGGGGCGCTCTGAGGTTGATGCTGCAGGAAAACCCGGACATTTGGGAAGGAAAGGCCAAGATCTGGAGCAGAACGTCCCCACGTTGGGGTCACCCCATTCCTTCTCTGCCTTGGGAACGCAACAGGAATTTGGGATSCAGTTCCCGCAGCCCCCCAGGAGCTCTGTCGCTCCCGGTCCTTCTCCGTGCCATCCTCCCGCTGCTTCCCACACGGATTTCGCACTCCCCGCTCCCTCCCCAGGAGCGAGGAACCCGTCAGATATTTTTGTGCTTCTCACAGATGGCCTCGGTTTCCAACCCAACCACGCTGCAGGCACGGGGAATGTATTAATAATTACACAAGGTGTTAATTGCTTCCCAGGCAGGGCTTTTGTCTCTCCTTCCTCTGCTGAGATGGCGACGACGGGGAAAGTCAACAAGTGTCAAGTGCAGTGCTTCATTCCCGAGCCGAGAGCRTTTATTAAAACTGCTAATGAATCTAATAATTAAACACATAAATATGCGTTACCTCAGGTATTAAATCTCATTATTGGGCCCGTCCAAAATCAATTTGGGGGCGTGTGCGCATTAACACGCGGGCAAAGTTAATTAGAAGTGTCCAGATCAATATTTGAGCAATTCTTAACCGGTGGAATCCCTGTCTGCAGAGCTGTGAATAAGTTATATCCCAGAAATTAATGCCTTCTCCTAATGGAGTTTATCCTGGGAAATTAATAATACTCCAGGAAATCCGCGAAAATAAATGACAAACCCTGTTTGCCTGAGCATTGCCCTCGGGGAAATCATTAAATATCTGTTGTCAGGGCCCAGGCTCTGCTCCAGCTCCAGAGCACTTGGAGAGGTGGGACAGAGCTGGGATGGAGCCCGGGGGGGCTTTGACCCTCATTCCCTGCTCCAGAGGTTCCAGCTGAATCCCAACTTTCCAGGAAAACGGAGCTCCTGCAACTCAGGCATGGATCCCGGGGGGCTCTGACCCTCATTCCCTGCTCCAGGGGGCATTGGGAAAGGGGAAAAGCAGCTCTTGGGAAGGGCAAACCCAGCCCTGGAGCAGGAGTTGGGTGCTGATTTCAGGGCTGGATCACYCACCAGTGGTTTATAGGGAATATCTGCAATTCCCGGACACGCTGGGGACAGGACGGGGGCACGGGGCCGGGGGACGGGAGCTGCCACACCTCGGCGTGCGRTGACAAATTAAACCCCAGCCCCGGGGGCAGCCCGGCAGCACTTCACGGAGCCCTGGGGTTCTCCAGCAATTAATTCTCCTCTCATTAAACGCCTCGCTGCCGTTTATCCACCCTCCTCGTGCTGTTTGGGGATTTATTGTTGGTAAAGGGCAGCGGAGAGGAGGGGGGGAGCAGAGCAGGACCCAGCGGGGTCTCCCCCATCTTCCCGCAGCTTCCCAGGCTGGGTTTGTTTCCGTCTCTCCTCGCCTCCCCTGGGATAACACCATCCCTCAATCTGCTCCGACACATTCCTTTCCCCAGGGCAATTTGCACGGAGAATGATTCCCTGATTGCTCACTTTGCCTCCTCCTCTCTTGTTCTGCAGGGTTGGGGGTTTTTTTTGGTTTTTTTATTATTTTATTGCTGAAGGATCATAAAACGCCGTGTTTTAGCAATAATTGCGCGATGGGGATGTTTTGCTGCCGGGGGAGCGCTGCTCCTTCCCTCTCCGGGCTCCGTTCGCTCAGCACGGGTGGGTTTGGGGTTCCCCCTGTGCCACGGAGGGGCTGCTGCCACCTCAGTGGGGACTTTTGGGATCTCCCCATGCTAAGGAAAAGTCCCAGAGCCCAGGCAGGGCAGGGGTGGAGATTTGGGATCGGATTTGAGCCGTTTGACCCTGAGCACAGAATTATCCCACAATGGTTTGGGTGGGAAGGGACCTCAAATCCCACCCAGGGACACCTCCCGCCATCCCAGGGTGCTCCAAACCCCGTCAGGCCCAGCCTCAGACACTTCCAGGGGTTAAAAGCATCCAAACCCTGAAGGAATTCCCAGCGGGAGCAGGGAGCTCTGCCCAGGTTGGGTCGCGCTGGGCCAGGCCCAGCACATTCCCAAATCCAGCGGGACTCCTGGAAGTGCCGGAGCCCTGGAGCTCCCCCTGCTCCCTTCAGCACCACCTCGACCCCGCTCGAGAGCCCCGGCGTGTTCCTGTTTAGCTGTAAATTTATCGGTGTTGGATTATCCAGTGCAAGTGCAAAGAAATTCCCTGTACTTCCCAAACCCACCCAATCCCGGCCTCGATAATGAGCGGGGGCAACTCCCACACTCAGAATCAGGAATTATCTGCAGGACTGTGCTTTCCCTGGGCCTTTTTTTTTTTTTTTTTTTTAAATTTTTAACTTCTCCAGGCCACCCGGACCCCAAAAATCCCCCCTGGCACAGCCGTGGTGTGGCTCCTTGTGGGATCCACGCCACGGGAATCTGCGGATCGGGCTCAGGTGTTTGTGAAGGTGTTTACGAGGATATTTACGAAGATATTTATGAGGATATTTATGAGGATATTTATGAGGATATTTATGGCAGGTCCTGTTGTTCCTTGGAGAAATATTGATTTGTGAACAAAGGGATGTCCCTGTGGCCGTTAAATCAGCCTGAGCCACGGCACAGGCCGCAGTGACCAGGAAAAAAATGGGTTTGTTTTTCACATTTCTGTGTCTGTTTTGTTTGTAAACCAGGGGGAAAAAGGAGAGGAGAGCGTCCATGGAGCTGCTCTGTGCTCCTGGATCTGCCGAGCCTCATCCCAGACCTGCCCGTGGCTCCTCCAACAGCCAAGCAAGGACCGATTATTTCGTTCCTCCAGCCGGGACCGGAATGGTGGCACTGGGCCGGCCACTGGAGCATCCCTGATTTACTGGGATCATCCAGAGCCGTTATCCCGGATTTACGGCTGGGAGGGCAGCAGGAATCTGCCCCACCTGGCACGATTCCCGAGCGGAATGGGCAGCAGCATTCCAGGATTTTGGAGCTGCTCAGACGGGGTTTGCAGCTCGTTATCCCGATGCCGAGGCCGTGGGAACCAGCGCAGGCAGCCAAGGTTGGGGTTTGTTGGTTTGGTTTTTTTTTAAAGAAATAAAACTTTCTCCTTTTATTGGCGTTTTATATCCTTTGCCTTTGCCTGAAAGGAGAAAAACGAGGCTCTAAACTTTCCGCCCCCTCGCTATCTCCTCCCTTATCGAAAGGCAGCTGCAGACGGTGCCATAAAAGCTGAGATAAGGGCAGGGACCGGACCGGGGGTGGGAGGCACCTCCCTCCTCCCCTCCCTCGCCTTCCAGGCARCCTCTCCATCAATCCCCGGCCGCTGGGAATGCCTTCCCCTAAAATCTGACGGCAGGGCCCGCGTTTTCCTTCGGAGATTGGGCTGAAATAACACGGAAAGGATAAAAGGAGGGGGAAGCAGAGCCAGGGTTTGGGAAAAGCAGCAGCCTCGGGCTTGATCCCGATCCACGGGGCTGCTTTCCATGGCTCTGTTCCCTGGCTGGTGGGAGTAATCCGGCCGAGGAGCACAAATGGCTCCAGCGAACATCACAGACTGATTATTGATCTCTATTGGTTGTTCTCAAACCTAATTGCTGGCCTTGATTGAGGATTTTGGTGCCCAAGGATTTTGGATTAAGGATTTCGGTGGAAGGCAACCACGCCATGGGCATTAATCCCGCAGGAACCCCATTCCCTGAGGAAAACATGGAGTTTTTTAGGTTGGAAAAGATCTTTCAGATCGTCAAATTCAGATGTTAACCAACCAGGGCCACCACTCATCCATGTCCCCAGCAGGGTTTGGGGCAGGCAGGAGGGAGCAGGAAGGGAAGGAAATGCCCGGTGGGAGTGGGATCAGCCCGGGAGGGATCCTGGAGGAGGACACGGAGCGGGATCAGCCCGGGAAGGATCCTGCAGGAGAACACGGAGTGGGATCAGCCCGGGAGGGATCCCGGAGGAAGACACGGAGCGGGATCAGCTCAGGACGGATCCTGGAGGAGGACACGGAGCGGGATCAGCCCAGGAAGGATCCTGGAGGAGGACACGGAGCGGGATCAGCCCGGGAGGGATCCTGCAGCGCCTGTCCCTGTCGCCGGAGCTGTCGCCGGGGGGAAGGGTGGGAGGGCAGAGCTCACACCCGGCACAGGTGCTCGGGTGTCTGTGCACACCCCGGCGCCATCCCAGCCTCGCTGCGCTTGGAAAACGCCTTTCCTGGATCCTTGGGATGGCCGGGATGCGGAGAGCAGCTCGTTCCCTCAGCGGGACCAGAATCCTTGTGGGGGGAGAGCTCCGCGCCCGCCCCGGGGTCCCCTCGCCCATCGCGACCCTCCCGCGGTGCCACGTCCTGCCAGGGCCGGGGGACGGCGTTCCAAGGATCCCGGGCTGCCGCACAYTCCCAAAACCGTGCCCTGCGGCACAGATTAGCATTGCCACCTGGCGGGGTGCCCCCTGCCCGGCCCCTCCGTCCCTGCCACCGCAGGGCCACCTCAATGCCACCATCGCCCTGGCACCGCTCCCGAGGGATGGGATTTGCTGGATGCGGGACAGCTCCGGGAATGCCGAGGCTCCCTCCCCGCTCAGCGCGCTCAGCCAGAGCCCGGAGCGAACCCTCAGAGCGTTTTTGTTCTTCCATCGCTCCTCACAAGTTGTTTTCCACACAAAAATCCCCCTTTTTTTTCCCCCCCGCGCCTCGGAGCGGAGAGGGAGCAGCAAAGGTCAGGCTTTGCCCCGGGCGCTGGAGCCGGGCAGAGCGCGCAGACACCTTCGGATTCCAGGGAAAAAAGGCACCACTGAGGGAAAATCGGGACAGCCAGACACGAACCCCGCTCCCCGGGGCACCGGGGCCGCGTTTCAAAGGGTCCCTGTGCTCGGGTAACAAAGGCCTCATGCAGCAGGGCGGGATCCTGGCGCGGACGAGGAGCTGAGGCTCGGAAAAAAGGGAATAACTCATCCAAGGGCACCGAAAAAAAGGGGAATAACTCATCCAAAGACAAAAAAAGAGAGAATAACCCATCCGAGGGCACAAAGAAAAGGGAATAACCCATCTAAGGGCACAAAGAAAAGGGAATAACCCATCTGAGGGCACAAGTGACAAGGCCACGTCTCGCCCTGACACCGCTCCGACCCAAAACCACCCCATGGGATGCAGGGGGTGAGACAACACCACCCCAAATCCTGGATCTGGGCTCCCAGTGGGAAGCTCTTCCTTCCCCCCACCCCGTAATTCGGTGTGGATAAACAGCTTTTCTTCAAAAACCAAGCCCGGCCAGGCTCTGGGAGCTCGAGGAAGCCGCAATAAATGTTTCAGCAAAGCTGAGGAGAGGAGGCAGCGCAGGAGAAGCCTCTGATCGCCATCCAGCTCCCTCTAAATCATTCATGGCCCTCCCCRCCTGCTCCAGGAAGACCCAATTATCCCCATTTTCTTCCAAACATTGAGGTTCCTGGAAGTTTTTGTCGGGAAAAGAGCGGAGGAGCCGGTCCCCAGGTGGGGCCACACCTGGCTCGGCTTGGAGAGGGCAGAGCCGAGGCTCCAGCGGTCCCAGCCCAGCCTGGATCATCCGAGGAGTGGAAAATCCCAGAACAATCCTTCCCCAGAGCCAGCTGGAACACGCCAGCAACGCCGGCAGCGTTCGGAATTGAGATTTTCCAAACGCGCATTTGATTCGGAATTAATGGGAATCGTCCCCCCCTCCGCCCCCCACTCCCTGCGATAATTGAAAATGAGGAAAAAAAAAATGATTATTAAACACAGCTTTGTGTCTGAGCCCTGACAACGAGGAGGGAAATATCCATCCGGCACACGGCCGCTAATTCCCAATAAATATGTTTCTTTCAATAACCAGCTGGTTTTAGTTTAACAAACACAGAGCTGTCTGCCGAAATCGGAATTAATTGAGTGTTTCGAGACCTCGGCGGGAAGCRGCAGCCRCGGCTCAGCCCCCACCCCTGGCCAGGGCGATGGGAATGTGGAGATGGGTGCTGGGAACGTTCGGTGGCACAGAAATCCCGAATTTCTGGCTGCTTCGTTTATATTAAATAAATTAACATTTTTGGGTTTGCACTCCCCCCGCTTTGGATGCTGTGCAAGAAATAAAATAGAGGAATGAAATAAATAAATAGATAAATAATAAATAAATAAATAAATAATAAATAAATAAATAAATACGAAATAAAGAAATAAGAAGCAAACCAGGCACCAAGGTTATTCCCCAAATCCGCCTTTTCCAGCCGGTGCCCATTCATCTCTCCAGTGGAACAGGGAATTCCACGGAGCCTTTTTCCTTCTGTTCCCTCCCGGAGCCGGGAAACGGCCACGGGGTTGTCAGGGACACCCCAAACAGGAGCCGTGGGCGGGGTGGAAGCTCCGCTGCCTCCCCCAAATTCTCCCCAGAGCTTCCCAAAATCTCCCCGCCGGCTTTCGGCGCTTCCCTCCCGCTGGGAAAGGGTGGAGCCAGGGCACCCTCAGGTGACAACCTCGGGTGACATCGTCGGGTGACATCATCAGTGACATCATCGGGTGACATCATCGGGAGCCATAATTGTGTAACATCATTGGGTGACATCGGGTGACATCATCGGGTGACGTCATCAGGTGACATCATTGGGTGACATCATCAGGTGACATCGTCGGTGACATCATCAGATGACATCACTGGGTGACCTCATCAGGTGACGCCCTCAGGTGACATCATCGGGTGACATCATCGGGTGACATCATCGGGTGACATCATCAGGTGACATCATCGGGTGACGCCCTCAGGTGACGCCCTCGGGCTGCAGAGTCCCCGGGCTGTCGCCTCCTCCCCGAGCCCGCAGGGAACCGAATTCCCCACCCAAAATTCAAATTAAAACCCCGAACTCCCGCGACAGCTCTGCTCCAAAATCCCAGGAAAAAGGAGGGAAAAACGGCGGCGTTCCAGGGGAAAAAATTCCCATTCCCAGCTCGATCCCGTTGGCTCCTCTCCACGGTGTTTYTTGGAGGCTGGAAGTGCTCCCAGCTGCCAGATCGGGCTGTTTGGCCCCAAAAAAATTCCCGTATCCGTGTCTTTGGAAGGCCAGAAATTGGGACAGGCCCCCGGGTTTTAACGATCTCTCGTTTCACAGCTTCGTGAGCAGGTTTGGCGCCAGCCGGGAACAGATTTTGTTAATTTTCCCGGGGAAAATTGAGTTTTCCCAACCTTTTTTTTTTTTTGGCAGGAGCGCTCATCAGGGACAATTCCAGCAAATTGGGGAGAAATTGGAAACATCTGCACCGAAAAAAACCCCAACAACTTAGGGACAGAAGGACAAGCCCAAAATGGGATTTTTCAGCAGTGGGAGATGCCCTGAATTRGGGTTTTTTCTCCTCAAAATAAACACTGGATGAAGGTGGCTCCTAATGGGCTCGTTTTAGATGGATTTAATGGATGGGTTTATGGAAATCAGCTTTTCTTTCTGTTTGGGTGCATTGACAGCCAAGGAGCCAGGGAATTATTAAAACAGGAAGGAAAAAAAAACCAAACCCTAAAAAGGGTAAAAATGCATTTTTGTTAGAAATACCGCTCTGAGAGAAAACTGAATTTAATTCCTGTTTAATGCTGGGCAGTGTCCTTGGGGAAAATAGTTCCAACATACTCCAAATTAGGCTTTTTTCCCATAAAACTCACGTTTTCCTCTTTTTTTTCCCCATAAAACTTGAGTTTTCCTCTTTTTTTCTATTAAACTCGAGTTTTCCTCTTTTTTTCTCCTATAAAACTTGACTTTTCCTATTTTTTTCCTATAAATCTTGAGCTTTCCTCTTTTTTTGTCCCATAAAACTTGTTTTCCTCTTCTTTTTTTTCCCATAAATCTTGAGTTTTCCTCTTTTTTTTTTCCCCCCATAAATCTTGAGCTTTCCTCTTTTTTTGTCCCATAAAACTTGTTTTCCTCTTCTTTTTTTTCCCATAAAAATTGAGTTTTCCTCTTCTTTTTTTCCCATAAATCTCGAGTTTTCCTCTTTTTTTCCTGGAAGATTTGGGGCTCCTCGTGCAAGGATGCCACCCCAACACCGCGAGGCCTTCCCAGGGATGGGTCTGGGGTTGATTATAAAATTAAATCAAAATAATCACTCAGCCCCTCCTGGAGCTGTAGGAATGGGATTCCCACCCGTTTTTCCATGAGAATTGGGATGTTAAAGAAAAAAGTCTCAATTCTACACCAAAACGTGAAACACCTTGATTAAAAAAATGCTGTTTTGGTGAGTTTCCCATGGGATTTTCCACATTTCTGGTGTCCGGCCCTGGTTCCCGGGAGCTGAAGGTCCCGTTGGCACCGCTTTGGGGTCACGGCGTTTTGGGGTTGGGAGCAGCATCCCAAATCCCTCATCCCTCATCCCAAATCCCAAATCCCAAATCCCACATCCCACATCCCTCATCCCAAATCCCTCATCCCTCATCCCAAATCCCACATCCCTCATCCCAAATCTCACATCCCGCGTCCCAAATCTAAAATCCCACATCCCTCATCCCAAATCTCACATCCCGCGTCCCAAATCTAAAATCCCACATCCCGCATCCCACATCCCACATGCCA
>RAHM01000235.1:1143469-1213706 GCA_003713295.1 Parotia lawesii | reverse complement strand
CAAACCGCTCCAGCCCCGATCCCAATTCCTGACCAGAACAAACTGCTCCAGCCCTGATCCCAATTCCTGCTGGGAACAAACTGCTCCAGCCCTGATCCCAATTCCTGCTGGGAACAAACCGCTCCAGCCCCGATTGCGGGCAGCTAACTCAGATCTCAGCTAACAGGGATCAATCCACCTGGGAAATCCCAGAGCCCGAACTCGGAGCGGAGCAGAAATCAATCCCTGCTCTCCCCTCGCTCAACTGATCCTCTGTCAGATCCAGGGGGATCCGGCCGGGTTCAGGGGATGTGGCAGCGTCTCCTGRTGCCTCGTGGAGCAGTGAAAAGCCTCTTCCCTAATTATCCCCCCTGGGAAAAGCCGGAGCAAACACACCAAAACCGCGCACGGTAATTTATGCCGGCTGCCGCTTTTGTGTTTCCGAACAAGCTGGGCCCTTTTTTGTGTTGTTTTTTTTTCAAAAAATTTAATCGCTTGATGAAAAGTCCCATCAGCGYCGCCGGCACCAACGATGTCCCCAAACAAGGGACGCCCACCTGGCACCCAAGTGGCACAGCGGGGATTGAGMCCCCAAAGGGGCAGGAGGAGCGTGGGGGGCGCAGGGGGACACCCCCAAAGCCACCTCCAGTGCTGGGAAAACATCAGGCGGGAGGCAAAGGACGCTGTCCCTGTCCTTGGCAGCAATTCCCGGACCCTCTCCAGCTTCCCTGTGGATCTGTTTCAGCCCAGCCATGGGACAGCGTGTCCTGCCAGGATGACAAATGTCACAAATGTCACAAATGTCACAGCACCCTCCCAGCCCTCCCCAGCTCCCCTAAGCCGAGCCCCAGCTCAGGGCTGAGCTCCGTGCGCCAGGAACAGATCCCAGGCCCAAACCTCGCTTCCCAGCCAGGCTCCTGGCAAAAAAAAAAGATGTAAAAAGAAGCAAAATCTCTCAATAAAATCTCCTAATAAACCCCAAGAAGGATTCTGGGTTTGTTTCCCTTCTGTGCTGCACCGGCAGCAGGACGAGGATTCCTTAATTTGCTGTCTCCGTGCTTGGATTATTCCTGAGTTTTTTCAGCTGCATTTGCTGCAGGTTTGGTGCTTTTTGGAGCAGGTGGATCCTCCTCACGGGCAGCACCCATGATTGATTTGTCATTATTAGGGAGATAATTTACTTAAACTCGGTATCAGGCCCTGATTCCAGCCTGGGATTAGCTCAGCCTGATCAGATTAGTGGAGACTCTGCCAGGCCTGGGTGCTCCCTTGCTGGAGCCTCGGGGGAAAAGGGTTTTGTGTAAAAATGGTGTGAAATATCCCAAAAATGGGCCGAGTGCGGGATGGTTCCCCAGCTCCTCCCTCCTCACTCCCTGGGTGGCTGCTGGGAGGATTCCRCCTTGAGCCGAGCATCCACGTTCTTCTCCAACGCTCCAAATCCCAAAGGAGGGGCCTAAAATTGGGTTTTGCAGAGTTTTGCTCGATTCCGGTCGTTTTGCAGGTTCATCCACGGAATGGTGCGGGTGGTCGGTGCCTGCAGCCCCCTCTCAGTGCCCTCATTTATCGCAACCTCCAGCTCCATCCGAGGCCAATTCCCACCCCTCAGCCTCTTCCAAAACCCCTCCGAAGGGGCTTTCGGGGGCAGGACGGGCTCTGAAGGGGCAGGATGGGTTCTGGAGGCAGCAGGGGCTGCTCGGGAGAGGCAGGGATGAGCAAGGGATGCTCAAAAGCAGCAACCTCCTCCTCCTGCTTTTCCTCCTCCTGCTTTTCTTCCTCCTGCTCCTCCTCCTCCTCCTTTTCCTCCGGCTCCTCACCTGTGCCTCCCCCGCCACCCGCGGCGAGCCCCGGGCCGCCCGGCGCTAACAAAGACGTTGTTTAGCAGCTTGTCAGAGCCGTAAATTGGCCGAGCAGCGGAGCCGCTCGCATTCTCCACGGGGCTTGAACTGAGAATTAAACAGTGGCAGCAGCCGCTGCTGCTGCCTGATGGAGCAAATCAATTCTCCCTCCTCCTCCTCCTCCTCCTCCTCCTCCTCCTCCTCCTCCTCCTCCTCCTCCTCCCGGCCCGGATTCACGGAGGGCAGGATTTGCCAGGCAGCCCTTGAGGGCCGGCGCAAAAAGGCAGCGAGAGATCAGGGCAATTAACCTGAAAGGCCCCTGGAGAGCGAGAGAGGAGAAGATCGGCGGGGGAGGGGGGAGGAAATTGAGGATCCGAGCCCTCCGCCTGCCCGCGCGCTGCTTTAATTGATCCCGGAGTCAATCAGAGCAGCGGCAGCTCTGCCTCGGCCGCGCCGAGCTCCGCAGGGCGGGATCCCCCGGCACGGCTGGGAGGTGACACGGTGACACCGGCCGGGGGACAGCCACCCCCACCGCGAGGTGGCCCTGGGGCGTTTTGGGAGCCGGGTCACGGCTGCAGAGACGTTCAGGGGCCGGATCTGGCGAGGAGCACCCGGCCCCACGCCCGCACCGCTCAGGTGGCCCCGCGGGCCCGCGGCTGCTGCCCCTGGCGAGGGGACACTCGCTGGGCTCGGCCGCCTCCCCGGAGCCCCTCACCCCGTCCCCGGCGGCACCGCCGGCTCTTCCCCGGGCCGAGGGGCGGGTCAGGAGGGATCGGCTGCACGGGCCCGTCCATCACCCCTGAACCCCGCACCTCTGGTCCCCGGCGGGGCACTGAGGGATCCGCCTTGCGCGGCGCTCAGGGAGGACCTTCAGGATCGAATTTTATGTGAAATGAGTAATTCCGTGGCCGTTCCCTGGTTTTCCATCGCCCTGTGGCCAGAGCAGCACTCGGAGCTTCTGATCTCGTGGGGAATCAGCAGGGCCAGAGCCTGTGGTGGGAATAATTCCTTCCCAGAGGGAAAACGTGCCTCGCCGGGAATCAACACCCCCTCAGCAGCGGGGATAATCCCGGATCCACAGTCAGACTCCTGTCGGCCTTAATCTCATCCCTCAGGTTTTCCGTGTGTTCCTCCACCATCAGAGGGTTCCAAACCCTCCCGGCTCGGTTTTCTCTGGGAATATCAGCGCCCAGGAGGTTTGGGGGAAGCTGGAATGGCTGGGTCGGGTACCAGGTGTTGGTTTAGGCCCTAGTTAAAAAATCTGGGAATTTGGGAAGGGTTTGGAGCGGTGGAAGTTGCCGCTGCCTCGACTGGGGGATGTTTCTCACTCTGGGAACTGGGAATATCCTGTTCTGCCAACACCAGAGATCAGACAGCATCCAGAGGGGGCAGAGCCCGGACTGGGAGCACTGGGATGTCTCCCCTCATTCCCAGGGCTGGGAGGAGAGGCCGGATCAGCTCCCGAGCGATTGTGCAGGCGATGAAAGGAGCAATCACCGATGAAAGGAGCAATCACCGCCTGCGGCCTCCTCTGCGCCATCCCTGTGGGATCTCAGCCATCCTGGAGCAGCTCTCTGGGGTTTGTTCTTCCCCCAAATCCCAGCCCAGCCCGGCCTCATCCCTCTGCCTGTTTCCCTCATCCTCCAATCTCCGCCGCTCCCCATCCCCATCCCAGCRGAGATTCCCAAGGCGAGGAACCGGAGCGAGAATCGTTTCTTCTGGTGTCGCTACAACGTTTGGCACCGATCTCCGCTGTCTTTCAGGTGTTCCAGGGATTGATTTTGCATCAGCTGCCTCTCACTCCGCTCTGGGGGCCCGATAAAATCACACAAACGCCACGGAGAGCTCCGGAGCGGCGGCTCRGGCTCCGGAGGGAGCACCATTAGGGTTGGGAGAAGTGACAGCCGCTGCCAGCAGCCCTAAAAGCCGAGCCTCAGCCAGATGAAAGTTCTAACGAGACTCGGAGCGACGGAAATGTTTCCCTGTGCCTCTCTCAAATGGATGCTTGGCTGAGCCACGGGCTGGGGAGGAAAGGGAACGGGCTGGAGAAGCCTCAAATGCACTCAGCCCTGGATCCAGCACTCTGGATCCTGGTTTTTCTCCAACTCAGAGTAGAGGGGATCGATTCCCTAAATTTACAGAGCTGCAGAATGACAGCTCAGTGGAGGCTGGGGCTGCGTGCGAAAATTCCTGTTATTCCAGCCCTCGGGAATGCCCAGGTGAGGCTCTCCAGGGATTCCCAGCCACGGATCTCGGCTGAAACATCCCCCGGAGAAGCCCCGCGGGTCCCAAACCCGCAGCAGCCCCACCCCGAGCAGCAGCCCGAGCACGTCCCGGATCCCAGCCCGGATTCTCGGCGTGGATACAACCSCGGCTTGCAAAGCCTCCCAAATCCCCCCATCCTCGAGCACGGATTGAGGGAAAGGCGGGATGCGGAGCCCTGGAATCCGGCTGGAGGAGGGATTTCGGCCGCTTCAGCGCATCCTCGGGGTGAGCTGGCAGAATTCCAGCCCGGAGCGCGATTCCAGGGGCAGAGGAGCTCATCCCTCCCTGTGCGCGACTGACTCCTGCCACCTAGCGCTGCTCCCGGCCCCAGATCCCGCAATTCCCGCAATTCCCGCAATTCCYGGCTTCCCAAAMACCCYGGCTGCCCCCGGGCCGAGCGGCAGCGCTCCCCAGAGATCCCGGGAAAGGCTCCTCCCGGCGGGGCGGAATCCGAGGAAGGGCAGAGGAAAAGGGGGTGGAGAACAGGGGCTCTGCTCTGCCCGGCACAGAGGCCACAGTGACCCTAAACCCGGCTGGGTGACCCCAAACCCGGCTGGGTGACCCCTAAAATCCATCTGAGAGACCCCAAACCCGGCTGGGTGACCCCAAATCCGTCTGAGAGACTCCAAACCCATCTGAGAGACCCCAAATCCGGCTGGGTGACCCCCACTGACACCCCCGTGTGACATCCCCRCCCTCGGGATGCTCCTCCCATCCCAAGAAATCCCTTTCCAAGTGCTTTTCCACCACAAGYGGCACCATTAGGCAAATTTGTTGTTGAATGCTTCACGTTAGGCCAGGTTTTTTTCGGACTTTCACGGCAACGGGAATAATAAAAGTGCACTTTATCCTCCTGGATTTATGGGTTTGTAAAGCTGCTTTCGTGCCCCCCTGGGAATCCGGAGATTAGAGGGGCATTAAACACCTCCGTGAAAATTCCGCTCAGGTGGAAAGGGGGGAATTCAAGGGCAGGGAGTGAGCGGGAGCGAAACCAGCAGTTTGATTTGTTACCGAAGGAACAAAAACCTCGTAAATAAACCCCAAAAACTTCTCACTGGGCTGGAGGAATCCATAATCCCACCGCTTGTGGATTCCACCCAGGAGCCTCTGGAGATAACGGGAAAAGAGGGATCCAAGCGCGCGGGAATGGAGAGGGGAGGGCGGAAAACGTGGGGGGAAAACTCATTTACACCAACCCCTGCTCCTCCACAGCACCCTGGCTCCCAGCGGGGTGGATCCCTGGCAGGATGAATCCCTGGCAGGACGAATCCAGCGTTTCCAGGGCTGAATTTCCATCTGGGAAGGAGCCGAGCCCCCGTCACTCAGGGAGCGGAGCCGACGGTAACTATGGCAATGCATCAATCACGGCCCCGTAATTACAGCCCGGCCCTACCTGGCAGAGAATGGCGAAAATCAGCCCGAATCCAGCGGCATCTGGAATTCTTCGGGCTCCAACTGACAGGAAATGGCGAAAATCAAGCCCAAATCCAGCGGCATTTGGAGTTCTCACCCCCGAAAGAGTGATCCCACAAAATCCCCCTGGAAGGTGCCAGGTCTGGGGTCCCCGAGGCTGGAAAGGGACAAGGGCAGGCAGGGGACATTGCTGAGGTCACTGCTCCCAATCTGTCCTGGGATGGGATCAGGGAGATCTTGGAATTGAATCGGGAAGATCCTGATCAGGGAGATCCTGGAAAGAGATCGGAGGAATCTTGGAAAGGGATCGAGGRGATCCTGGAAAGGAAGGTCCTGGAAAGAAATCGGAGGAATCCTGGAAAGGGATCGAGGGGATCCTGGAAAGTGATCAGGGAGATCCTGGAAAGGAAGATCCTGGAAGGGGATCAGGGGAATCCTGGAAAGGAAGATCCTGGAAAGGGTTCAGGGAGCTCCTGGAAAGGGCTCAGGGAGCTCCTGGAAAGGGATCAGGGAGATCCTGGAAGGGGCTCAGGGTATCCCGGAAAGGGATCGGGGATTGTCCGCAGCATTCCATTCGGGAACATCCATGGCTCACACTCCTGGAGGGGGAAACAACTTTTTCCTCGCGGCCCTGGCTGTGTTTCACCGCTGTGAATCCTTTGGAATGGGAATTCGGGAGAGGACGAGCCTGGAATTCCGGACCGTTCCAAACGGCACCAGCAGCCTCTGGCGGGCGAGGCGGGTCCTGCATCCCGGGATCCCGGGAGCCGCGTCCGAGCGCATTCCAGCCGGGAAGAGCCGGGACAAGGAAAGGCAGCGCGGGCAGCCCCTCAGCTCCCGCTCCTCCCAGGTGTACGAGGGGAAAAAACGCTTATCCAGASTGAAAAAGCGCCTAGCCAGAGGGAAAAAATTCCACTTTTCCAGGGGAAAAAACTGCTCATCCAGAGGGAAAAGCTGCCACTTTTCCGGAGTAAAAAACCACTTTTCCAGATTAAAAAACCCCCAAACTTATCCAGAGTAAAAATAAAAACACTTATCCAGAGTAAAAAAACCCTTTCCCAGGTTTTTTTTAAAAACCCACACTTTTCCAGAGTAAAAACCACTTTTCCAGAGTAAAAATCCCACTTTTCCAGAGTAAAAATCCCACTTTTCCAAGTCAACCCCCTCTCCCTTTTCCAGAGTCAAAAACCCCCACTTACCCAGAGTAAAAAAAACCTTATCCAGATTAAAAAAAGATTCCCAAATCCCTGTTTCTGTGGCATCCCGAGCGGAGCACAGCTCCTGGACACATCCCCGGAATCCAAACCGCAGGAGCCCTTCCATGGGATCATCCCATAAAACCGCCCTGGGCGCTCTCCCKGGGCCGGGAATTCCCTCCTTGCCCTCTCCCCCCGCTGCCCCCAAAGAGCAGCTCTGAGCCTCCCTCCCCGGCAGCTGGGACCGCTGGGATGGGATTTTGGGGGGAAAAACGGCATTTCCTTGGAAGATTTTGGGGCTGGTTTGTTCGATAAAGGCGCAGGTCCGGGTGCGCTGGGACTGGGTTGGGACAGGAACCTTGGGGGCTGCCCCGTTCCCAGGGATGGGAATGTCAGCTCTCCTGCCTCCCCCGGCCCAGGCTGGGCCTAAATCAACCTGAAACCRGCTTAAAGGGCTCTGGAGAACGAGCAGGGAATTAAATCTGCTCGGGGTTTTGCTCTGATTTAGTGGGACCGGCTCAAATCCGTGTTTATGCAGCCCCCGGCTCAATAAATCCCGGAATTACTGCTCCTGTTTAGGAGTGATTTAAGTCGCTTTAAGGGCTTCGGATTTGCAACAGCGCAGCCAAATGGGTTTTTCACAGCCGGGCGAGGGAAATAAACAAACTCCGGAGTCTCCCAGACCCCTCCCAAAAAAGACTCCGCCGGCTCCAGCTCCCGCTCCTCCCGCAGGAAACTCGGGATGCTCCCGCTCCGCGCTCTGCTCCAGCCCCCGAACCATCCCCGCGGGGCCTTTTAACCCAATTTCCACATCCTGCGGCTGAGCCGGGATGAAAGCTCATTTCCAGAGCTCTCCTCCAGCTCAGCCCGTGCTCCAGGGGCTGCGGCCGCCTGGCTGAGCGGCACCGGGATTTCATCCCGCACGGACAGAGCTGGGAATGSGGTGGGAAGGGCTTAAAACTCATCCAGTTCCAACCCAGGGATGTCTCCCACCGTCCCAGGCTGCTCCAGCCTGGCCTTGGACACTCCCAGCGATCCAGGGGCAGCCACAGCTGCTCTGGGAATTCCAGCCCAGACAGGAATTCTTTCCCAATATCCCATCCAGCCCTGCCCGCTGGCAGTGGGAAGCCATTCCCTGTGTCCTGTCCCTCCATCCCTTGTCCCCAGTCCCTCTCCAGCTCTCCTGGAGCCCCTTTAGGCCCTGGAAGGGGCTCTGAGCTCTCCCTGGATCCTTCCCTTCTCCAGGTGAACATTTCCAGTCTCTCCTCGGATCCCATCCCGGAGCCTCCTCTGGGCTCTCTCCAGCAGCTCCAGGTCCTCCCTGTGCCCCCTCCCCGGGGCAGCTCTGCAGGGGGGGCCTCACCTGAGGGGGCAGAGGGGCAGGATCCCAATCGAATTCCAACCCCAGTCCCAGTCCCAGTCCCAGTCCCAGTCCCAGTCCCAGTCCCAATCCCAGTCCCAGTCCCAGTCCCAGTCCCAGTCCCAGTCCCAATCCCTTTCCTGCTGCCCGCAGGGCTCCGGATGCAGTCAGGGTTAAACTGATTCCCAAAAATGTTCCGGGATCTCCTGGCTCAGGGAGGGTGGGAAATGCAGCTGGAGGCTCACGCTGGGCTGGGAGTGGAGGAAATGGGGGTGAAAAAGGAGAATAAATCTGATTATCCCCTCGTGCCGCCCGGGCCCTCTTTGTTTTCCCGAGCTGCAATCCCGCTCTCCACAGGCTGCACAAAACCCCCCAAATCCCTGGATTCCCCATCCCTCCTCCTCTGCATCCCGGCGATAAAGGGCTCCATTCCCAAATCCTTCCTCCCCAGCGTGGGGCTGGGCCTCGGCCTTATCTGGGCCGGGATAATTTGATTTTCAGCGTCAGGAATTATCACAATAAAGGCCGGGATTTGCAGCGGTGGCAGCTGGGCCGGGGCAAGCCATTCCCTGGGGAATATTCCCAAAAAAAACCCAGGGAAAATCTCCCTTCCTGCACGTGGGATAAAAGTGGGATTGGGGTGGAAGGACTGGGGGATGCTGCTGCCCGAAATCCCTTCCTCAGGATATTCCAGGAGAGGCAGAAGGGCTTGGAGCACCATTCCCTGTGGGAGACATGGTGGAGAAAGGGCTTGGAAAACACCAGCACCGAGGGTTCCACACAGCCCCGACCCCCCCAAGGCCACCCCGGCCTCTTTCCCCCCCCCAAAATCCTCGCCCGGCCCCGCCCAGGCCGCCTCACCCACGGCAAGATCCCAAATATCCAAAGGGAAAAGGGGGAGAATCGGGAATCTCGGCTGTCCTGGAGCGGTGCTGTCGCTGCTGGGGCACATCCCGCCCCTCACACCCCCTCGCTTTTCCCCTTTTCCCCCCATTCCTGGGAATTCCTGGGCGAGGCCTTCGGGAAATCACGGACAGGGAGGAGTGAGGGACCCTCGGTGGGATCCTTCTCCCTCCCAAGCCCCCGGCTCGGCCGCGTTTCCCACCRGGAGCATCCCGGATCAGGGGGAAGCTTTGCCCTGGGAGGGGGCGGCGGAGCCACAATTCCCATCCACGGCCCCAGGATGAATTATTCACTGCTGGAGCGCGGCAGCTCTGCTGAATTATTGAGCAGGATTTGGGTCTGGAGGCCGACGGAGCAGAAGCAAACGGAGCCGGGGAGAGAACCGAACATCCCAGGGGGAATCCAGGCCCTTTTCCCTGGAAAGGAGCAGGGGAGCAGCCCGCGGGGCCCTGGGGGCGAATCCCCGGCGGGCAGAGCCGGGCGGGCTCGGCTTTTCCAGCAGAACCTTTTCTGCTGCCCGACTGTTCTGGAGATAAACATTGCGTAAGTGGTGAGTAATGCGAGGAGGAGGAGGAGGAGGAGGAGGAGGAAGAGGAGGAGGAGGAAGAGGAGGACAAGGAGGAGGCTGAGCAGGAAAAGGAGAGAAAACTTCTGCTCCAGAGCCGCTGGATTGGGACAGCACCCGGGCTGGGATATTTCATCCACTGATATTCCCGTTTGTCACCCCAGATGTGACGCCTGGATCGGGACAGGAGGGGTTTGGGATGTTCCGTCTGGGCTGATATTCCCGTTTCTGACCCCAGGTGTGACTCCAGCTCCATCCTGCACTTTGGGATCCCCCCTCGCCTTCCCCTTTTCCTCCACGGAGATTCCACCCCTCAGCTCCCTCCCCAAACCAGGGGCAGGATTTCGGAGCAGGATCTGGAGCATTTTCTCTCGAGGATAAAACATCCAGGGTCTGTGTTCGCCTTTTGCCCCGAATTTTCCATCTCCTCTTTCTGACGGGAGGAATTCCTGGCTGGCTTGGAGCTGGATTAGGCAGGGAACACTCCCAGGGGTGCCGGGGGTCTCCAGAGCGATCCCAGGGACCACCCAGCCCATCCCTGCTCCCATTCCAGAGGCAGCCGCTCTGTCGAAGTGCGGAGCCGGCGCCGCTCCGAGCTCTGGGGACGTGTTTGGGGCTGGTCTCTGTTCCAGCACCGATCAAAGGAAGAGGCTGAGGAGCTGCCCGGGATCCGGGACACGCTCCCAGCATTAATTTTAATGGGAAAGGCAGGGATGAATCCCAGAAGTGGAAGAGGAAACATCAATCTGCCTTTGAGCTGGGGTGGGATTGGATTTTCTCATGACCTTTTGAGGGTCTGGGGGGTTTTTTTTGCTGCTCAAATGGCTGGGATTGGAACCAGAGCTGCTTCTCAGGGCTCCGTTTCCTTTTCCAGCCTTTCCTCGCTCCTCCAATCTTCCTTCATGGCTCTGTGGGGGGAAAAAGTCATTAAATACACACYTACTTCTCGCTTTTATCACTGATCTGATTATCTTGTAATTCCCTCCCCGAGCAGCAAACGAGCATGGACCGAGTTCTATCCAATTTCAATGGATTTGTAAATAATCTGGCAGGAGGGAAAAAAAAAAGGGGGAAAAAATCCTGTCTTTGTCATTCCCACTTTTTCCTTTATCCTGAAATATAAGGGATTCCGTTCCATGTATCCATGCAAATCCACTCAGGGCTGTGTCCAGGGGGATCGAGGAAGGAGGGGTGGAAGGGATGAGGGAGGGACTCACCTGAGCCTCTCCCGGAGGTGCCGGGGGTGAGCGAGGCCGGGGAACATTTCCCTGCCCGAGTTCCCTCCAGGAAAGCAAATCCCCGGTGTTCCACCCCCTGTTTGCAGWGAAAGTACAAAAAGTGGATTATTGGGAATTTTTTTCCCGGTTGGGTTTTGCTGGAGGGATTTTTAAGCTCTGCTAAAAGGTGGGAGATGGGAATGTCTGCAGGGGGATTTTCACAACGGATCAGCTCCCACCACGGGGAAATCCAAGAGGATTCCGGGGGCCATTTCAGAGCCCAGCCTTGGCCCCACGCTCCTCAGGAACCCAAACCTCCACCAGGATCCTTTCCAGCTTCTCTCCGGGGCTCCCTTGCCCTGGGAAGGCTTCCAGGTGACTCGGGAGGTGAAGCAACACGGCGGCGGCGGAGCCGGCTGCGGGGGAGGACGCGGCACCCGGGGCGAGTGCGGACACGACCGGGATGGGATGGGATGGGATGGGATGGGATGGGATGGGATGGGATGGGATGGGATGGGGCAGCCACGGAGGGAGACTTCCAGCCCAGGAGGAGCCGAGCACATCCTCGGGGACAGCCAAGGGACAGCGAGGGGACACCGCAGGGCTCTGCCCCCTCCATGGTGGTGGAGCTCCTGAGCTCCAGGCTCTGCCCAAGCCCAGAGGATTCCTGGAAAGCTGCGGCTCCGGCCGCTGGCCCAGCTGGTGCCGGTCCTTCCTTGGCTGGGCCTCCCTGGCTGTGATTTACCACAGAAACATCGAACTCTGCTGAAAATGAATCATCGTCTTCTGTGCCTTTTCGCCCTGAGCGGAATCCTGCTAAACRCTCTCTGTGCTCACGTGAATCCGCTCTCTCCTTCCTCTCCTTCTCCTTGTCCTGCTCCTCCTCCTCCTTCTCTTTCTACTTGTATTTCTCCCTCTTCTTCTCTTTCTTCTCCCCCTTCTCCTCCTCCTCCTCCATCTTCTCCTACTCCTTTTCCCCCCTCTCTTCTCCCTCTTCTCCTTTTCCTCCTCCTTCTCCTCCTCCCTCCCTTCTCCTCCTTCTCCTTCTCCTTCTCCTTCTCCTTCTCCTCCTCCTTCTCCTTCTCCTTCTTCTCCTTCTTCTCCTCTCTCCCTCTCCTCTCTCCTTCCTCTTCCTCCCTCCAGTCCGGAGCTCCCAAAATAGCAGATTCCAGCCGCGGGATTGTGGGAGCGCTGCTCGGCTCAGCAGAGACCGCGGGAGCTGCCAGGAACCGGCATTAACAGAGGCAGGGGGCGGATCTCGTCTGCCGAGCGCAGCGCATAAATCACAGCCTGCGCTTCGTGCCGGGCTCCAGCCCCGCTCCACCCCCGCAGGGACCATTCCCGCTCCTGGCAAACACCGGGAGCGGAGGGCTGGGATTGGGGTCACGCCTCCCKCCCGTTCCCGGGGTGCTGGCCCGGCTCCCACTGGGGGAGCGGAGCAAACCCCGGTGCCTGGCCCTGGCCGCGCTCCTGAGCCGTGCCAAAGGCTGGAGCTGCATCCGTGGGACGGGATCCACATCCCGTGGGACGCCATCCCCATCCCATGGGACGCCATCCCCATCCCATGGGACACGATCCCAACCCCACAGGACACGATCCCAACCCCACGGGCACCCACCAGCCTGGTGTGGCACTGGTTTAGTCCCTGTCCCTGAGGCCTGGGGTCCTCTCGTTCCCGGGGGGTCCTGCTGGACTCTCTCCCCTCTCCCTGTGTGTGTGCAGGGCTGGCTGCACCCAGCGGGGGTTCCCAGGCGGATTTTGGGGAGGGAACGGCTGCCAGGAACTCTGTGCTGTGCCGGCTTGTCCTGGGACTCCATCCCTCCCCAGCCCATTCCCTCCTGGCTGGAGCAGACACGGGGCTCAGGGATCCTGTGCTGGAGTGGGGATCCTGTGCCGGAATGGGGATCCTGTGCCGGAATGGGGATCCTGTGCCGGAATGGGGATCCTGTGCTGGAACGGGGATCCTGTGCCGGAATGGGGATCCTGTGCTGGAACGGGGATCCTGTTCCGGCTCGGGGGACCCTCCCTCCCCGCATACCTGACCCGGCCGCAGCCCCGCAGCTCCGTGCCCGGGACAAGCCCAGATGTGCCGCCAGCTGCCCGGAGAATTCCTGAGCGCTGCGTCAGCGCCGCTGGCCCCGCGCAGCGCAGGCAGGAAAGGAAAACTCGGGGCAGGAAGAGATTCCCGAGCAGGTGAGGGGGAAGGAGGCGAACAAACTCCCTCAGGGGCTGATGTGCGGGGAAGGGAGGGATGTGGGAGCGTCACTGCACCTCCAGCACCGTTCCGGGCTGCCAGGGAGCAACGGGAACGCCACGGAGCCTGCTCGGATTCCTCCCGGCACTGGAAAATCCCATGTGCAGCAGCAGGATGGGCCTCACCTGTGGCCAAGCACAACCGGCTTGGGCTGCCGAAATCGGGGCCCAGCCTGTGGTGATTTAGCAGAGACGTTCGGGGTTYTCCTTTAGAGCACCCCTCGCACTCGGGCGAGCTCAGGAGGGGTCAGGCCCCCCCAGATCCGCCCCCTGGCCCAGMAGTTCCCACCGAGCGGGCTCCCCGCGCTCCGAGGCCCGGGGAACGTGTCCCTCCCTGTCGGTGCCGCCGGGACCGGCTCTGGCAGGAGCCGGGCACACCCCGGCGCTCACCCCACGCCGGGGTATTGGAGCCTCCGCTCAAAGTCCTCGCTCCCAATCAGGCAAAACCGGAACTTCAGCCCGGACCTTTCCCGGCCGGGCGGGCTCCCCGCTGCCGGCTGCTTCCCCCGGGCTCTCGGCTCCATTCCCGCAGAGCTTCCCAAGGCGCCGGACCCGATCCCAGCGCCGGGAGAGTCCAAATCCACCCGGGCGCCCCTCTCCCTTCTCCCGCAGCACCTGCCCCGGAGCGAGCAGCAGAACCCCCCCGTTCCCCAGCCCCGGCCGCGGAGGAGGGGCCGGGGGCGCGGAGGAGGGGCCGGGGGCCGGCGCACAAAGCCGGGGGCTGCGCCGGGGCGGACCCGGTGCGCGGGCGCGGGGTCGAGGCTCCTCCTCCGCCGCCGCGCCGGGGATGCTGCGGCCGGGCCGGCTCCGGGAGCCCCGCGGAGCCCCGCGCCGCGCCGAGGAGCCAGCGGCCACCCGAGGTGGGCACGGGCGGCACGCGGGGGACGCCGGGGGGCCGTGCCCGGGGGGCTCCGGGCAGGGGCACGGAGGGGACGCGCGGGGGAAGCGCCGGCGGCACCGGGGGACGCTGCCCGGGGAGCTGCGGGGACACTGACGGGGCACCGGGGGCACCGGGGGGACCCGCAGGGGCTGAGATGCGCGGTCGGGGCTCCCCACAGTGAGATCGCTTTGGGGTGACCCCCCCGCCGGGCACAGCGGCCCCGGGGATGCCCCGCACCGCCCCTCTCCCCCCGGCACCGCGGGGACAGGGCTCGGGGCTCGGGGCCAGGGCGAGGGCGAGGGCACAAAGGGTCAGGATCACCCCGGGAGAGCGGCCGGACTCGCCCCCGTCCCCCGCTCCCGTCCCTCTGCCCGCTCCGAGCCGTCCGCGGCTCCCCCGGGGCTCAGCTCTGGCTTTTCGCTTCCCTCTGAAGTCTGGAAAACTTCTTTTCACACGGCAGCGAGAAAATTCTGCCTGTTCAGCACCTCGGTGCGGGCTGCCTCGGGTTACAGAGCCCCGAACGCCCCGGGAAGGACGGGAAGGGAAGGAGCGGATGCCTTTGGTTTGTTGTCATCAGCTCGGAGCCAGCCCGGGAAAGGGGATTTTCTTTTCCCTGCTCCTGCAGGAATTTTTTTTGCCGCTGGAGCTGCGCGGGCAGGCGCGGGTGGGTGGCAGGGGATGAACAAGCGCAGGGGCTGCGCCCGGCGTGGGCATCGGGGACCCGTGCGGGAAATGCCAACCGCACCTGGATGCGGCAACGTCCCGGCGCCTCTGGAAGGGGTTTGGCCTTTCCTGGGATGCGGACGGCTCTGGCGGGGCTGCCCTCGCTCCGTGCCGGGCTCTGCAGCCCRGTGAAGGCGCGGGCGGGAGGTCAGAGCTGCCCGGAGGCCGCGCAGCGCCCGCGCAGCTCCTGGAAAGCCGGGGATTAACCTCGCCTGGGAAAGCAGCGCTGGAGAGCTGCCACGGCTTCTCCTCCTGGCTCGGGGGTCTTTCCCACAGGACAGGTCCCCGCTGCTGTGCGAGACCCCCAGTGATGATTTCCCCACCACCACCCACGCGGGGATGTGCCCCCATCCCTCGATCCCGGCTGCAGGGGTGGCACCGCTGCATCCCTGCCGTGCATCCCTGCCCTGCATCCCTCCCTCTCTCCCGGGGAGTTTGGGCTCGGTTTCCTGCTGTCCCCTTCTGCCACCACCCCCCGGCCCCCCGGCAGCCCCTCCAGCAGTGCCGAGCCCCGGGCACCTCCTCGGCCAGGGCACTGAGGGGGTTCCTGCGGGGCCCGTGACTCCTCCTCCCCCGTGCGCCTCGGGGAGCCAGGAGGGACCAGCACCGGCCCCGTTTTCGGGAGCAGCGTTCCCGCAGGAGTTCCCATGGCTGCCCAAATCCCTCCCCAGAGCTCCTTTTCCGCACCGGAGGCTGCGGCGAGGGGAAAACCAGCAGGGGAAAAAACTCCTGGTTGAGTCTCCGCTGCCAACCATCGCTGCAGACTCCGATTAACCCGCCCTGGGAAGCCCTGCCAGCGATTCCTGTCCGGCCCGGCCTCCCACGCCACTCCCGGCCAGTGTCACCCGCTGTCCCCTCGGACCCCTCCGTGTGGCCAGCCCAGCCCCGCGCCCACAGCCCGGCTTTTCCAGGGGCTGCGAGGCCGCTCCGCCCGTGCCATTAATCACCGGGGCCATTAATCAGCGGCACAAAGAGTTGGAAGTGCAAAATCGCCGCAATCAGCGTCGGGGGCAATTAATGGCAGCTGCAAAAGCGCGCTCGGGGACACAATCGCGGCTCCGGGGATGCTCTGCGGGACTCCCTCGCCCTCGGAGCCCCCAGCTGTGCCCGGGTGACCCCTCCCTGGCACGGCAGCGCTGCTAAATCGGGCCGGAGCGGTTCTGTCCCACCCACCCCTTAGTCACCGCTCCCTGGCAGGCAGCGCTGCCGAGCGGGGGGAGGCGAAGGGAGGCGAGGCTCGGGCAGCAAAATGAGAGCTCCAGAAGAGCCCAGCGGCCCTGCGGAGCCACCAGAGCGGCTGCGGGGACCGCCGGGGCAGGATTCCCGTGCAGGAAGGGGGGGAGCCCGCGGTGGCGGGGGGGGGTGCTCCGCTGCGGAGGGGACGGGGATCTGTCCCAGGGAACTGCCGCTCCTCCTGCACCCCTTGCTCTGTCTCCTCGGCCCCAAATCCCTCTTTTCCCCCTCTTGGGAAGGCTCTGTCTGCAGTGGGCAGGTCCAGTCATGCTCAGGTGAGGCTCAGGTGAGGCATCCGCGGCACGCAGAGATGGGCAGCGCACGGCAGCCACAACAGGGCCCAGCCGAGGCCGGGGCGGGAATCTGGTCCTTGGGACCATCCCAAAAAATCCCTGACAGCCGGAGCCGAGCTCCAGGGTCCCTTCCTGGGACACCGAGTCACCCACGGCCACCGGCAGAGCTCGGTGCCTGCGCTGCGTGGCCAAGTGTGAAACCGTAGTAGCACTGCAGCTATTCCGGGAACTGCTAAACCTGCTGCTAAAACTGCTCCTAAAACCRCTCCTAAAACCGCTCCTGGAGCAGCCCAGCCTGGCAGAGACACGGCTGTGGCCCCACGTGGCTCCGTGGCAGAGCTGTGGCACCTTAATCCTGCATCACTTAGGAAAAGCTCGGCCCTGACAGGAAACCTGGAGGGTTTTTTCTCCTGTCCCCCCCACAACCGCTGATTCCYGTGTTTATAAATATTCCTGGCTCTTGGGAGGTCTGAAATCCACCCCCTGCCTGATTTATTCGGTGTTCCACGTTTGCCAGCTGCCCTTGGAGGGGCTTTCTGGGGAGGCTGCGGAGCGCTGGGTCAGGCAGAGCAGCAGGGAAGGAGCGAGGCCGGGAGCGGGCAGGAGCTCCGCGCGGGGTTTCCATGTGGGATTAGTTAAAAATAGCCGGGAATGTGCAAAGATTTGGCACGTGGGTCACAGAGGCTTTCCCTGCGCTGCTCCTCCGCTGCTGCCGGGGTTTTGTGCTCGCTCCCTTCGCTGGGAGAAGCCCCCCGAGAGCAGGAAGGCTCCAGCAATTCCTGAATTTTTCATGGGAAGCCCTGAGTGCGCCCAGACGTGGCCATTCCCTGGATTTGGGGAGGCAGATCCTGGGGAAGGAGCTGCACAAGCAGTGCTGGGATCTCTGCGGCAGCCACCGGCTCCTCTGCGCTGCAGCATTCCCAGCCAGGCCTTCCTCCTCTTCCTCCTCTTCCTCACAGCCAGAACTTTTCCTCCCGGGCTAAAATATTCCCGTTTATCCCCTCGTGGCAGCACCAGGCCTCAGTGGAAGGCAGCTCCTTCCAGAAGGGCGTTTTTAATCGCTTAGGGGAGAGCCTCTGGCTTTTGGAGAAGGGAGAATCCTTCCCCGAGGCCTGGGAGAGGGAGAGGATGCGGCTGGGAAAGGAAAAGCCTCCCAAGGGTCCGTGTTTGCCATCCCAAGACGCTCCCTCGGAGTTCTCCCAGCTTTCCTGGATGCAGAGCCGTGGATTTGGCCCCTTGCCCAAGCCGGGATCAGAGGTTCCAGCTCGGGATCCAGGCTGGAAGGAACATTTGGATCTTTCACTGCCCCCCTTTTTTCGGCAGCCAGGGCCGTCTCCTCCTGCTCCTCCCAAATCCTGCGCTCGGTTCTCGAGACAATTAAGTGACATCTCCGCGAGCCACTCAGGGAAGAGCTCCTTTAAAAGGTTAATTGAATATTCCCTGCGACTTCGATGCACATTTCCCTGTTGGGAGAATCGCTCCGTTTGGCAGCCAGGCATTAAAGGGGTGGATTTCACCACGGGCCAAGTCTGGGAAAGAGAGGAAGAGGAAAATAGGAAGCGAGAACTGAATTTGCCTTTTTTTTTCCCCCCCTTCTGCTGCATTGGAGCTCTGAGCAGAGCGAGGAGGGGATGTGGCACTCRGGGAAGCGGGAGAGGAGCTGGGGATGGGGAGACAGCGGCAGCAGATGCTGCTCACAGCCGGGACTGAGCTTGGCTCCTCGTCAGCGAGCGCAAGTTGCCTTTTCTCAGCTCTGAACACCAGGCAGGGGACAAAAATCCCCAAATTTAGACAAAGCCGGGTGTAACTGGCGCCACAAATGGCTCAGGAGGAATCAGAGCAAAGCCAAGCCTAGAGCTGGCGYGGGGTTTAGTTCGAGGAGGATCTTTAGGCCCTACCTGAGGGAGGTTCTCCCTCTGACCCTCACAGTTTTCCTCAGGCTGGGTCAGAGGTTTGGGGGTTTCAGCTGCTGCCAGGGCCAGCGATTCCCCCTCCTGTTTCTCAGGCAGCCTCCAGCCCCTGAGTTTAGGAAAAAGCCCCAAACCAGCCCAATTTCAGCCRTCGTCCCCCCTTCCTGGCCATCCCCAGCGGGCAGGGAGGAGGGGACAGCAGAGGGTGGCTCCGTGCCCCTCACGGTGCCCGTCTGAACCCAACGAGGCTGAGCGAGAGCAGCCCCAAATTTGCTTTCTGGTCCCCAGAGATGGCCAGGAGGTGCCCAAAGTGGCACTGGGAGGGGGACAAGGACTTGAGAGGGGACCCGGGGCGGGTGGGCTGGGAGCAGGGGGCCACCAGGAGCAGGGGGACAATGCCAGGGGGGGCAGTGCCAGGTGGACAATGCCAGCCCTGCTGCTCCTGGCTGCTTTTCAGCCTCTCGGGAGAGGGGGAGAGACAATGAAAGGCGCGGAGATTGCAAACACGGCCCCGTCTCCATGGCAGCCYGAGCGCCGCTTCTAAATTTTGCCTGTACATGGCGAGGATGCTGCTCCCCTCCGCGTGCCTGGGGGAGCCGCGCAGCACAAAGAGCCTCGGCCCAGGTATTGCCTGGAATTTTGGGGAGCTCGGCGGCTTGTGGAAGGAGCCCTCCGTGCCACCACCTTGTCACTCCCTGAGGGAAGCGGGTTTGCTGTCCCCTCACCCCGGTTTTATCCGCGGTCCAGGGGATGGAGCCACGTGCGCAGCCCGTGCGAGCAGGAAGCTGGGAGGAAAAGTATTTCGGGCTCATCTCGAGTTGCACGAAGTTCCTGCTATTTTTAGCCGGACAGACAAAGCCTTTCCATCAAGCAGACCCCGGGGACAGCGCGCGGGAGGCGCGTGGGACACCCGGCCCCGCCGGGTTCGGTGCTGCTCGGGCAGGAATTCAGGGATCCATCCCCGAACCCTCCCGGAGCTGCCCGAGGCAAAGCGGCCCCTTGGAGCCGGGAATTTCGGCTCCCAGCCCGGCAGATTGTGCGGAGCAGGGTCGGGAATAGAAGTGCGAGCAGGGGCCTGGCGGCTCCCGAGTGAAAGCYGTGCTCAGCTGTCACCACCCCAGCACCACCTGCCAGCCCCAGACGGCTCCCAAAATATCCCAAACCGTGCCGGGGGGGCCGGGCAGGAGGGGCCGTTCCACACCTGCCAGGGATGGGACCTCCCGCAAGGTGTCCCCTGTGGGAAAGGGGGGTCCCTGTCCCCCACAGCATCCCCAGGAGGCAAAACTGTCCCCAAAACTCGTCCCCAAAACCTGTCCCCTGTGCTGGTGGCTGTTCCCCATGGATCGAGGGTGCCTGGCACGGGAGGGCTGTGAACTCCCCGGGCTGCAGGTGCTGCCGCTGTCACCCCTTCAGGTGTCCCCAAACCTGCAAAAGGCCAAAGCAGAGAGCGGCGTTTCTGCGCTCCCAATTAGCAGGGCTTTAATTGCCGTCTCAGCCGCTCATTAGTGCGAGAAGCCAGATGCTGGGAGGAATTAGAGGAGCTGAAAGGATCTTTCTCTCCGCCCCAGGAATATTTAACGGTGTCGCACACGCGTTCCCTTTGTGCCGGGAGCATGACTGATGTGACTCGTGTGGGCGCTGCGTGAGTCACCGAGAGCTCCCAAATCCCGGTGGCAGGAGCGGGAGCGGAACCGGGGAGCTCTGGGTGCCACCGGGAGGGTCTGGCACGTGCTGGAGCCGGGATTTGGGGCCCGGAGTGGATTTAACCCAAAATAGAGGGAGAAAGGGTTTGGGTTCTGCCCTCTGGGCACGGCACAGGCTGAGGGTTCTTCACGCACGTTTCGGTGTCAGGAGGATGGAAAAGAGCTGGAGACCAAGCCAAGGTGGACAGAACAGGGAGGAGCAAGCTCCTGGGATACTCCTGGGCTGCCCTGCCCTGCCTGCATCCAGGAGGGAGCATCCGTCCCCTGGAGCCGGCTGGGAACAGCCCCTGCCCGGGGTCAGGCAGRGACACGGGGCCACCAGGAGAGGGGCCGGGGCTGTCTCAAGCCCAGCTCCCAATAATGCCCAGATTTTCTGGGCTCTGGAGCTCTCAGACACAAAGTGCAGCTCTGTGGGCAGAGCTGGGGAGCTCCAGAAATCCCTCCTCGCTCAGGGCACACACACGTGGGGTCAGCTGCAGGGCTGGCCTGGGAGCAGCAGATTCCCAAACAGCTTTTTAGGGACACCATTCCATGGCTGGCCGGGCTCCAGGCGGGAGGAGGCGAAGCCAGGGATGTTCAGTCCCTCATCACTCAGCATTTGGTGACRTTCCGAGCCTGAGGATCAACTGYGGAATCACAGAACGTCCTGAGCTGCAAGGGACCCACAGGGATCATTGATCCCAGCTCCTGGCCCTGCACACACCCCACAAAATCCCACTGTCCAAACGCTCCTGGAGCTCTGGCAGCCTCTGGGGTCAGAACCTTTCCCAGTCCCGTTCCCCAGCCCAGCCCTCTCCTCATGCCCGGCTTTCCCAAGGGCTGTGACTCCCTGCGGGCTCCCGGGGGGACAAAGAGCTGCTGGCGGCGCTTGGGGCATTTCAGCCACCAGAAGAACAGATCYCTTCTCTAGGCCCGGGATTTGCTGGTGCTGGGCCGGGCTCAGGCTGCAGGGAGCAAACAGGAGGCTCCGCAGTGTCACGGGACGCCGCTGACACCGATTTTCTGTGGGTTGAGCAATCGTCCTCGGGCAGGACCGGGAGCCTCTCCCCGCTCGGCCCCCGGGAAGCGCTGCCCTTCCCCGCGGGGGGATCGGGGTGGAAGCGGGGGTGGGCTGATACCCCCGGAGCTCGTCCTGGGTGTGATTCACCGGTAACCGGGGAAATCCCTCCGGGTCTGGCGCTGGCTTCCCCAAACGCGGCTCGGAGCCGTCACCCCAGCGCCGCCCGCTCTGCCGGGGATGGTTTCACCGCGCTCTGCCGGGGATGATTCGGCCCTGCTCTGCCGGGGATGATTCGGCCCTGCTCTGCCCGGGATGATTCGGCCCTGCTCTGCCCGGGATGGTTTCACCCCGCTCTGCCCGGGATGATTCCGCCCTGCTCGCCCAGTGCAGCCACTTGTTGACACATCCCGGGCGGGACCCGCGCCTCGATCACTCCTCGGGTGGCCGCAGCTCCTCCAAAGCCCTTCCCAGAGCTGGTGCTGAGTTCAGCGTTGATTTTTGGCTTTCCCAGCAGGAGGAAGGGTGACACAAGTGACCTCGGCCTGAGCCACCCTCCCTCAGGAGCTGGTGCTGCCGCTGGGATGAAAATTGCCCCTTTTTTTGCCTTTTATTTTTCTCCTCCTTTTGCCTTTTTTTAAATCTGTTTTTCCCCCCTTTTTTGGCCTTTTTTTTGCTATTGAGTAACCGCACCTTCGCTGCCCGGCTGCCAGGGGACAGCGGCAGAGCCACGGGCTGCCACTGCCGCGCTGGCACGGAGCCCACCCAGCCCCTGGCAGAGGCACCGCGGGCTCCCCTAACGAGCAGCGGGCGCGAATTCTCTCGGTGTTCATTGACAGAACACCGAGTGTGATGGACTCCCGGGCCATTCGAGTGGCTGGAACGTGTAATTGAGGCGCGTTATTCTTCTCGACGAGTGTCCCCCCCCCCCGCTCCTCGCTAATGGCAAATCAGGGCGGAACACATGGTGAGCGCTTTGTGCTCGGCTCGCTGCCGGCCCGCGATCAAAACCACCCCGGCGAATGTCACTGAATGCGCGGGGACAATGGGTGGCAGTGAATGAAAGCCTTGTTGTGGGGCCCCGAGCCACAATGCAGCACCGCACGGCCGGCGCCTGCCCGGGCAGCGGCTGAATTCAGCCCCGTGAGCGCCGGGAGGGGCGCGGGGACCGGGTGCGGGCGAGGTCGGGTCCGCTGAGGGGGCTCTCCGAGCCCTGGTGGCTGCTGTTMGTTCGGGGAGCGAAAAGAGCAGGGCTTGGAGGGCGAAAAGGGCATGGTTTGGGGAGAAAAAAGAGCAAAAGGAGCAGGGTTTGGAGAGCAAAAAGAGCAGGGTTTGGAGAGAAGAAGGAGCAGGGCCTGGAGGGCAAAAGGAGCAKGTTTTGGAGGGCWGGAACAGCGGGGTTTGGGGAGAAAAAAGAGCAAAAAGAGCAGGGTTTGGAGGGCAAAAGGAGCAGGGTTTGAAGTGCAAAAGGAGCAGGGTTTGAGGAGAAAAAGGAGCAGGGCCTGGAGAGCAAAAGGAGCAGGGTTTGAAGGGCAAAAGGAGCAGGGTTTGGAGGGCAAAAGGAACAGAGTTTGGAGAGCAAAAGGAGCAGGGTTTGGAGAGCCTGGCCTCAGGTGGGCCCAGGGAGAGCAGCAGGAGCTGGAGCAGAGCCGGGCAGGTGCTCACACAGCCCCAAGACAGCTCTGTCTCCTCAGCCTGGGGGGTTCAGCAGCGTTTGGGGGTCCTGGAGGCTCAGTCCGGGTTTGGTTCAGCTCCCAAACCCAGCTCAGTGGGAATGCTGCGCTCCAGGTTCTGGATTGAGCCATTCCCTTCATTAAAGCACAGCTCAGATGCACCAGGCAGCACCTGCGGGGCTTTTCACCATGGAAATGCCCGGTTTCCCCCTGTCAGGGCCACATTCCCGGTGTCCCCAAGCCCCAAATCACCGAGTGGGACAGGGGCACAGCACCTGGCAGCGCTCGAGGGAAAGAGGAAGGAGGCTGAGCCCTGAGCCGGGCTCTTGGCAGCTGCTCGGTGTTATCCGCGCATCTCCCAACAAACACCCAAACGTGTGGGAGCATCTGCACGGCGAGGATGAATAATAATCCAGGAGGGAAAAGGAGTGGGCGAGAGCTCGCGGGGAAGAAGGAAGCGCTGGCATTCCAGAGGGGGGGAAGAACAGGATCGGCGGGGAGCGGAGTAACACGGCGAGGCCTGGGAGGAAGCGAGGGTGACCTGCTCGGGAAGGTGCAGGGAAAGCTGCTGCCTGCCAGAGCTCGCCGGGGAAGGGGGGAAAGCTTCGAAGGCGCCGCGCCGAGGGAGASGAGATGAAATTCCTGCTGCCCGTGGGGGAAGGAGGCGGTGGGAGAGCGGCGCTCCCACGTGCAGGGGAGGCATGACTGGGATGATGAGATGCCATTCATTTTTTTTCCCCCCTTTTCCTGCACAAGCCCGAGTGGGTGAATCCACGTGTTTTCCCCCATCCTGCGGGGAAAGCGGACGAGCAGAGAGCCCCGCGTGCCTCCGACCGCTGATCGGCACTCAGCGCACACAGGGCCTCTTGTCCCCTCGAGTGCCGCGTTAATTAACTGTAATTAAGTCTCGCAGCGTCCCTTTTCAGGCAGGTTAAGAGGAGCACTGGGGATTGGAGGGGAGTCCTGGAGTGCCAGGGATGCGGGAGAGGTCGTGGCTGCTGAGGAGCCGGGATCCATCCAGGAACGGGGGCTCGTTGAGATCGCGCCTGTCCGGCACCTAAAAATCGCCACAAATCCCTTTTCCCCCTTCTGCCATTTTTAAAGGCTCCTGTAGAGAACATTCCTGGCTTTATCCAGGACGATCCCAACCGGAGCCGGGTCAGTGCCCCAACACCCTCTGGGGGAAGAACCTTTCCCTGGTATCCAACCTAAACCCCCCTGGCACTGCTCCAGCCGCTCCCCTTCTCCTGTCCCTGTCACAGAGAGGTCGGCGCTGTCCCTCATGAGGGGGCCGAGGTCCCCCCCATTCTCTCCTCTCAGTTCCCACCCTCACCCCCCCAGCCCGGGGAGCTTTGCCACCACCCCCCAGGTGGCTTCTCCTCACTCCCGCCGTGTCCCCGTGTCCCCAGGCTCGCCGCTCCCGGCCGCACCGAGGGCTCTGCTATGATCTGGCCGCGCTGGCCGGCCCCGTGTCCGCGCCGGGAGCAGCATGGGCAGCGTCAGCAGCCTCATCTCCGGCCACAGCTTCCACAGCAAGCACTGCCGCGCGTCCCAGTACAAGCTCCGCAAGTCCTCGCACCTCAAAAAGCTCAACCGCTACTCGGACGGGCTGCTGCGCTTCGGCTTCTCGCAGGACTCCGGCCACAAGTCCGGCTCCAAGAGCAGCAAGAATGAGGATTTCTTTTACATCAAGGTCAGCCAGAAGTCGCACGGCCCCCACCGGCCGGACTACACCGCCCTCGCCGGCGGGGAGCTGGGCGTGCCCGCCGGGACCAGCGGGCTGGACTTCGGGACGCCCACGCCGCAGAAGCTGATGCCCTTCCCCAGCCAGCTGGAGGTGGTGAGTAGGGAAAAGTGGCCCTGGGAGTGCGGGGATGTCCCACGGGAGCCCTTCTGTCCTCCAAGCGGGTCCAGGGCTGTCTTGGTCGTGGTCCGTGAGGAAGCTCAGGGAAAAGAGGAGCAGCTGGGGGCACTGCCACCCTCTGCTTTTGGGAGTTTGGATCGGCAACGTGAGCCGAAGGATCTGGATCCTTTAATTTCCAARCCCAGGTTTAGCCAGCAGCATCCTCCCGAGCATCCTCCCGAGCCCTCAGGGGACACCGGAGCTGTCCCACCATGGGGGTGTGGTCCCGGGGGGCACAAGGGGCGGGAGGACACGCGAGGAGTTTGGGTGGGCGCTGACGGGCTCTGCTCTCCCCTCGCAGGGCGGGGAGAAGCCGCTCCCTCGTCCCACGGCCTTCAAGCCGGTGCTGCCGCGCTCCGGGGCCATCCTGCACTCGTCCCCCGAGAGCGGGGGGCCCCTGTCCCAGCAGCTGCACCCCCCGGAGAAGGCCAAGGAGCAGGAGCTGCGGCCGCTGCCGTGCTCGGGGGGCCTGTCCGACTCCGGCCGCAACTCCATGTCCAGCCTGCCCACGCACAGCACCAGCAGCAGTTACCAGCTCGAGCCCCTCGTCACCCCCATGGGCCCCATCAGCCGCTTCGGGGGCTCTGCCCACAACATCCTGCAGTGCGCCATCATCCAGGACAGCAACATGATGAGCCTCAAGGCCATGTCCTTCTCCGACGGCGGCAACAAGATCCTGAACCCCGGCAAAGCCCCCCACCACCACCCCGCCGCGGAGAAAAGCACCTGCGTGCGCTCGCCCATCTCCACGGATGAATCCACCATCCAGGAGCTGGAGCAGAAGCTGCTGGAGAGGGAGGGGGAGCTGCAGGAGCTGCAGTCGAGCTTCGAGGAGAAGGAAATCAGCTCGTGCCAGGCCTACGAGGAGAAGCAGCGGCGCTGCAAGGAGGAGCTGGAGGGGCTGAAGCAGAAGTGCAACAGCAAACTCAAGCAAACCTCGCAGAAAACGCAGCGGACGCAGCAGGTGCTGCACCTGCAGGTGTTCCAGCTGCAGCAGGAGAAGCAGCAGCTCCGGGAGGAGCTGGAGAAACTCATGAAGGAGCAGAACCTGCTGGAGACCAAGCTGAGGTCCTACGAGAAGGAGAAGACCAGCTTTGCCCCGGCGCTGGAGGAGACGCAGTGGGAGGTGAGGGGCAAAAGGGGGCCCAGRGCAAAGGGGGTGTGGAAGGGGAGGGCTCCAAACCCCCCAGCCCTTCCCCATTTTCATTCCTGCACCCAGCAGGAGCATCCCAGGCTGTAGGAAATGGATATGAAACCCTGGGAGAGCCGCGGGCTGTGCCACAGAGAGCTGGGACTGAGGCTCTCGCTGCCCCTCTTCACCCTTCCCCTCACCCACGGGAACGACCACAGCACAAAACCCCTCAGTCATTAAAACACCTCGGCATTCCCGGCCTCCAGCGCGGGGTTTTCCAGCTCCTGCCCCCCAGGAGCAGTAAAGCTGCCTTCCCACAAGGAAATAGGAGCTACTTGGGTTTGCCACGGCCATTTGTCAGGGAGCAGTAAAACCTTCCACTCTCTGCTCAAGCTCGATTTACTCACTCCTTGGTATCGCTGAGCAAAGAGCGTTAAACTGCTGGAAATTCCGAAGTTTAATAACAGGTGTTTGTAATATTAATGATAAATAATAACTATAATTAAATTAATAATGAATAATAATAAATAAACTAAATTCAGRGGTCTCCACGTGCTGAACCCCAGCCGTGCCCAGCTCACACAGGGTGCCCTGGGCTTTCCCCGGGGTCCAGCCCTAACTCAGGTGCTCATCCCCCCCCTCCCAGGTGTGCCAGAAATCCGGGGARATCTCGCTGCTGAAGCAGCAGCTGAAGGAGTCGCAGACCGAGCTCACCAGCAAGACCACGGAGATCCTGAGCCTGAAGGCGCAGCTGAAGGAGGTGCGGCTGAAGATGGAGGGGCTGGAGATGAAGACCCAGGAGCTGGAGGTGTCGCTGCGCACCAAGGCCATGGAGCTGGAGGTGTGCGAGAACGAGCTGCAGCGCAAGAAGAACGAGTCGGAGCTGCTGCGGGAGAAGGTGAACCTGCTGGAGCAGGAGATCCTGGAGCTGCGCTCCGAGCTCGCCGTGCTCCGCGAGCAGCTCAGCGAGGCCCGCGAGGGGCCGCGGCCGGCGGGGGACGATGCCCAGGCCCTGCAGGGGCAGCTGGAGCGGCTGCGGGCGGAGCTGAAGGCCGAGCGCGACAACAACGAGCAGATGAGCTGCAGCTTCCAGCAGGAGCGGCAGACGTGGAAGGAGGAGAAGGAGAAGGTGATCCAGTACCAGAAGCAGCTGCAGCAGAGCTACCTGCACATGTACAAGAGGAACCAGAGCCTGGAGAAGATGCTGCAGCAGCTGGCGGCGGGGGAGGACGGCAAGGAGCCCATCGAGCTGGACATCCCCGGCGCCGACGTCCCCTACGAGGACATCATCGCCACCGAGATCTGAGCCGCCGTCCCCTCCTCGCAGCCCGGGGAGACGCTCGGCCCCTTGTACAGCCGAGCTGAGCCGTGTCCCCCCTGTCCCTCCGCCGCCCGTCGTGTTCCAGAGGTGACCAAGCCACTCGTGCCAATGGTGACGTGCCCGCAGCTCCCCCGCCCCGGCACCGCCCCGGCACTGCCCCCTCTGCCCCCCGAGGAGCCGCCGGCGGGGCGGGCAGGGATCAGGACTCCAGGGAATTCTCTGCCATCCGTGCCCAGCGCCCAGGGGATGCTCCGCGCCAGGCTCGAGGGAACCCGGCCTGGCACAGCACGGTCCTGCCCACTGCCCGTGACAGGAACCAGCCCCAGCTCCCCGGAGGACGCTCCCACTCYTCCTCACCCTCCGTCGGTGCCGACCCCAGGGCGCCGTGGGAGCACAGAGCCACCTCCTGCCACTGCCACATCCACCCCTCCCAGCCCCGGAGGGCCTCAGGAAGGTCCCCACCTGCACACGCCCCCCTGGGCACAGCCCACACCCCCCGAAATCACCGAGCACAGCCCACCCCGCACTGCCCCCACTGCCCTCCCCCTGCCCCGACCATTCCCGGCACTCCCAGCTCCCACGGACTCTGTCCCTTTTCCCGGCTGCCAGACAGCAGCTGGATCCAAGAATTCACAGAAATGTCCCAGCCACGGTCTGACCAAGGAGTGGGGTTTGTGTTCACCCCGCAGCCCCTCGCACTCGCTGGGACTGTCCCTGCYGGGACCCCCGGCTGCCTTATCTCCTCCCGTGCCCTCCTCCCGCGGGATCCCGCCAAGGGAAGCTGGTTCAAACACCCCAAACCGACCACTCTCACCTTAATTTCTACCCCAGCTCTTAAAATTTCCTCCTGCCACCAGCGAGTGGCTCCRTGGATAAGGAGGCGGCGCTGCTGGTGACCCTCGTGTCCCCATGACTGGGGAGGGAACCAGCAGGGTCCAGTTTGTGGGGTGGGGGCTCCAGCCGGGACCCCTCTGTGCCAGTGCAATGATATTTTTGCTGCAATTATTTACCCACTGCCCCATTCCAGGGGTCGGGGGGGGGGAGGGAGGGTGGCCTTGCACAATCCCAACGCTGCCAATTTGGCCAAGGGCTCCAAGCTGTGCAAAATTCCGCGTCCCTCGCGCCATTCCAGCCTGGAAAGGTGACACACAGGAACCAGTCTGTGCCTTCTGCGCCCGGCCCTGAGCACCCCAAACCACTGAGCCCCAGTCCTCCTGGCTGGGCTTGGCACTCCCCGGCCGGTCCTGGCACTCCCCGGCCGGTCCCGGCGCCGGCACAGCCGATCCTCAGCCCTGGCCCGCTGGAAAAAGCCAACCTCCGATTCCCGGGGCCACCCGGGGCCAAGCCTTTGCCCAGACCTGCCGAAGGATGTTTTGGAAAACTGAAGGATCAGGGCTGGCGAGGCCAGAAGGGATTTTGTGCATCCCCCAAGGCACAGCCCCGCGCCGAGGGCTCCGCGCCCGGAGCCTTCCAGAGCCAACGCCGGGTGCCGAGGGGAGCAGAGCCCTTCCCGACGCCCCGTCCCGGCAATTCCCTGCTCCTGCTCCCGCCGGCCTCGGCGGCACCGTCCCTGCCCCCAGCCCCGCGTCCCCTCGGCCCCGTGTCCCCCCCAGCTCTATGATGTGATCTCCAGAGGCCTCGCCGTGCTGCCTTTGCACAACTCCGCTGTGTGTGCCCGTCGCATTCCAGGTGTGTCGCTCCAGCCGGGAGCTGTGGCCACGCCCGGCCCCGGCCTGGACAGAGAATTATTTTTCTGCAGGTTTTCTTTTTTTTTTTTTTTTTTTTTTTGGATGTTCTTTCTGGTGACTGATGTAAACTACTGGTTAATTTTATGTTTTTATTTATAAATAAATTTTTTAAAACTCCTCCGGCCTCTCCGCGTGCTCGGCGGCGTTCCGGGGGTTTTCCCTGCCTGAGCCACCCCCGTTTATCAGGGCCCACCAGGGTCCCCTGTRGGGACATCCTTCCACCTGGCCCTGCTGCTTCCAGCCCAGCGTTATCTCCGCTCTGCAGCCGGGATAAGCCGGGCATGGAAAAGCCGGGATTGGTGGATCAGGGAGAGCGGGATAATCCATCCAGCCCCGCTCCCAGCCTGAGCCCAGCAGCTTCGCCCTCCTGCCCGGCAGCTGAGCCTGATTTTCACCCCATTCCCACCATCCCTGAGCAGGCAGGTCCCAGTCCTGAGGAGATCCCGGGAAAACAGCTCCCTCATCCCTGGAGGCCCCAAACCCCAGCCCTGGGCTGCTCCTGCCATTAAAGCRGGTGATGGTTCCACCCCGTTTTCTTTTCAAACCCCTCCCGAAGCTGCTGCTGAGGACGAGCTGTGCCTGCCTTGCCCTCTCCCTGGCACAAACCTGGCTCTGGAGCCGTGCCGGGATGCTGGGAGGGCACCAGGAGATCTCAGACCTTGCTCCTGCAGGAGACTCGAGCAGCAAGGAGCAGCGAGGCCGGACAGTCCCAGGGAAAAGTCATTCCCCGGGGACGGCCACAGCTCCCTCGGGGGGAGGCTGAGCACGACCAGGGCGGCTCCGGAAGGACCTGGGGGAGGTTTTGGGGGGCAAACAGGAGAAGGAGCCCAGCTGGAGCATCCCCCGGCCGGGGGTCCCTGCTCTGGGCCAGCCCCGCTCCAGCTGCCGCAGGAGCAGCGCGGATCGCCGGCCTAATGAGCGCATGCAAATCAGCCCCGAGGCGGGGAAAAGCCGATTTGCATCTCCTTGAAACCATCTCCGGGTGCCACCGGCCCGGTGTCCGGCTGTGCGCGGGGGCAGAGCCAGCCCCACACCTCCTCCGCCCGGCGGGGCCGGCGTGGCAGAGACTCGAACGGAACCGGGGAGGCTCGCAGGGCCGGGGGGGCGCGGAGGCAAAGCCGCTTTTGATGTGCAAATGACCCCGCAGCTCTGCCCCCACCAGCCCGGCCCCGGCCCTGCCTCGCATCTGCCACCGGCCCGGAGCCCCCGGGGCACGGAGGGACCCGCCCGGCGAGGGGACAGCTGGCGAGTGCCCGTGGCAGGGACCGGCTGCCATCCCTTGGCGAGGGCTGAGCCCCCGGGCGGTGCTCGTTCCTCATTATGGGATAAAGAACTGAATTAGAAAAGCAGCCGGCTGTGAACGCCCGGCGGCGGCAGCTGCGAGAGCAGCGCGGCCCTTGGAGCCGGTACCTGCTGTCCCCGCTGTCCCCGCGCCGGGACGGGCACCGGGAGCTGGCACGGCACTGCCAGGGGACAGACGGACAGAGGGACAGCCCCAGGGCCGGCCCTGAGCAGCCTCTGTTCATCCCACAGCGCTGGGGAAATCCCAGTGCTGAGCCCCAGCGCCTGCAGAGGGGGGAACCAAAGCTGGGTTTGCCAAAGCCGAGTTTGTTCATTCCTGGGTTTGCCAAAGCCGGGTTTGTTCATTCCCGGGTTTCCAAAGCTGGGTTTGCCATTCCCATTTTCCAGGGCCTTGGGCCTGGGCCAGGGTCTGTCCTAACCCTGGACCCTGCCCGGGGTGACTGCGATGACCAGAGGGAACAGGGCTGGGGTCACTGACTGACCCCCCCTCCCCAGTGCTGATCCCATCAAAAATCCCAACCAAACTTGGGCCTAAAGCTCGTTTTCCAGGAGTCTCAGGTTTCCAAGCCTCGTCCAGCACAAACTGCCTGTGGAGAGGGAGGGATGTGGCGATGGAGGGATCGCATTCCCTGCGCATTCCTGCAAAGCCTTTCCCCGTGACTGCTCCAAGCACCCAGGCCGAGGCTGAAGGTCAGACCCCCCTCCTCCTTCCTCCCTCAGCCCCCAGCTCCAGTGACCCTCAGTCCACACCGAAGTTGCTCCACTCCCCTTCCCAGGATCCCTGGGGACGGGACCATCCCAGCCCCTGCTGAACGCCCAAAGGGATTTTCCAACCCCGCAATCACCGCAGCTCCCGTTTGTTCGACACCTTCCATATTTAATTTATTTAGAGATTCTCTACATTAAAGTATTTTTTCATGCCAACGCTTCCGCCCTCCCGTCCTGACCTCAGGAAAAAGAGACTGGACACAGCTTTGGGTGGAATGCACTGGGATAAAGTTGCTGTTGCAGCCACAGAGAACACGGAACAAACCAGAGAACTGCACACGGGAGACGTCAGGGAAAGCTGGAATTAGCACATTCCAGTCATGTTAGCACCTTCCCAGACGGTGCTGGAGGCGTGCAGGGAGGTGCAACATGCTCTGGTGAGCCAGACCAGAGCTCAGACTACAGGAAAGCCTGGAAAAAGCATGGAATTCTGCCAGCAGCAGCGGGCCCGGAGCCTCGGCTGAACCCGTTGGAAAAGGAACAACACGGAATTGCCCAGCCAAGATTGCAGAGTTTGGGAATGCTGAGCTCAGGGCTGAGGCAAATCTGTGCCTGGAGTGCAAACCACAACAGCTTCAGCCACGGCACAGGCCCAGCACACCTCAAGCAGGTTCAAAATATCCTTCCTCACRTTGAAAGCTGCCTTTTTGGTTAACTCCTGTTACCTTGTGTAGTGCAGGCCACGGGTTAAAAGCYGAGCTYGCACCAGCACACCTGGGCCAGGTTTTAGGTTGGTTTTCAGCTCTCAGGATCCCCTCCAGCAGCAGCACAAAGCCCCAAATTACCAACAGCTGTGGTGACACTTCTGAGCTGCTGGTTCTGTCTGGCATCTCCAGAATTCAACCAAAGAARGGTGAAGGAGGAAATTTACTCTGTAAACTCAAGATTCAAAATGTAATTCAGTAATTAAGCTTTATCTTGCTGCTTTCAGGTAGCGCCTCACTGGCCTTTGTCCTCGGAAAGGACAAGGACTTTTCCACCTTTGCTGGTGGGAGAGTCCCCAGTGCCACCTCCCTGTGCCCTCAGTTCACACAAACCTTTCAGAATGTGCAGCCCTGGTTAAAAACCTGCATTTTCACAGAGGAATGCTGTCCTGCAAGCCCCATTTCCTCTCTCCTGTTTTCCTAACCCACGGTTTCAACGCAAAGATTTGCAATTTCTGCTCACGCTCAGCCTCGAAAACCCTACACAAAAGGCTCAGTTCCAAGCCCAAACCCCGTGGTGGCTATTGCACATTTTAAGAGCTGGCCTAAACATCCTCCTGGAGATCCAGGCTTTGGGAGAAGGGATATTTTCCAAACTGCTCTCGGTGGGAACACTGCCACAGGTGTCACCTACTGCTGGTTCGGGCTGGGAGGGCGACAGGGAAACACCAACACATGGAAAAGGAAACCAAACCAGCGTCACACGGAGCAGGGGCACGGGGAGCCATGCTAGTGCTTGGCATCCCGAGGGTAGAACTCGGCCAGCGTGCTCTGGGGGATCCTCTTGAGCATCTCCTTGGGGAAGATCCTGAGGAGCTGCCAGCCGATGTCCAGGGTCTCGTACACGGTGCGGTTCTCGTAGGGCCCTGCAGCGACAGCCACGGGGGGGATGTGGGGCGGGGAACGCCACAGGCAGCCCTGGGACGAGCCAGGGAGGTGCTGGGATCCTTACCCTGAGCAATGAAGTTCTTCTCAAACTTCTGCAGGAACTCCAGGTACAGGAGATCGTCCGAGGTCAGGGCTTCCTCGCCCACCACGGCCTTCATGGCCTGCACGTCCTTSCCGATGGCGTAGCAGGCGTACTGGGATGGGAACAGGGCTTGTGACCCGGCTCAGGAACCCATGGGACGGCTGGCAGGGGCCTTAAACACCACCTCATCCCACCCCTGCCACGGCAGGGACACCTCCCACTGTCTCAGGTTATCCCAACCTGGCCCTGGAATGCTGCCAGGGATGGGGCAGCCACAGCTGCTCTGGGAATTCCAGCCCAGCCCCTCACAGACAGGAATTCCTTCCCAATATCCCACCCATCCCTGCCCTCTGGCAGCGGGAAGCCATTCCCTGTGTCCTGTCCCTCYATCCCGTGTCCCCAGTCCTGCCCCAGCACTCTCAGAGTCCCTTTAAGCTCTGAGGTCTCCCTGGAGCTTCTCCAGGTGAACATTCCCAGCTCAGCTGTTCCCTCCTCTCCAATCACCCACAATTCATGTTCAAACTCAAAACCCCTCACTGAACACTCAGTCAAGGCTTTACAGCAGCCTCAGGAATGTTCTGGATCCCAACTTTCCAGGCTGGGCAGCCAAAGGTGTGCTGGAAACCAGCCCCTGTTGCCAGAGGAATGTTTTACCCACCAGCTGGTTGGACACATCCGCGTGGTCCTTCCTGGTCATCCCCTCACCGATGGCCGACTTCATCAGCCGGGACAGGGAGGGCAGGACATTGATGGGGGGGTAAATCTGSGGGAAAAACACACAGGGATTACCAAAAATCCCTAAAAAATGAGAGTAACCTTCAGCCCGTTGTGAGCAGTGTGGCACACACCTGCCTGTTGTGCAGCTGCCTGTCCACGTAGATCTGTCCCTCAGTGATGTACCCAGTCAAGTCAGGGATGGGATGAGTGATATCTGTGGGGAAAAAAAAAATAGTTTAGTAGTTTTGAGCCCTTTTATATCCATTTTAGCACTGAGCTACAGCTTTTTGTTACCAGGTGACTTCATCAATTATTCCCTCCACAAACCCCAAGTGCTTTTGGATCAGGGCCATGAGCACCAAGCCTGAGGCCTCAAAGGCAAAGCACTTTTAGCAGAAGGCAGCCAAAAAGTGAAACATTAAAGAAACCTAAAGGCCACAGGACTCCTGTGTTGCTGTGTGCCCCAAAGAAGGCCGGGTGCTCTGATGGAGCCCCTCAAAGCTCCTGAGAACAACGGACCAAAACTCACCGTCGTTGGGCATGGTGAGGATGGGGATCTGCGTGATGGAGCCGTTCCTGCCCTCCACKCGCCCGGCGCGCTCGTAGATGGTGGCCAGGTCCGTGTACATGTAGCCAGGGAAGCCACGGCGCCCAGGCACCTCCTCCCGAGCTGCTGACACCTGGGACAGCCACAAAAACATTCCCAAGGAGTCAGACCCCGCCCAGGCAGCTGCTGCCTCCCCGGGTGTGTGCACAGGGCACTTAAAGCAGCTCTTCCTGCCAAGTGCAGCCACAAATCCCCCTCAGGTGTTTGTCAGCGCAGCCATGTGTGACAGGACAAGAGAAATCTAAAATTAGGGTATCCAACTGCTGATTCATGGAATTACGGAGTGTTTTGGGCTGGAAGGAAACTAAAATATCATCCTGTGCCACCCCTGCCATGGCAGGGGCACCTCCCACTATCCCAGGCTGCTCCAAGTCCTGTCCAACCTGGCCTTGGACACTTCCAGGAGTGGAATTGCCACCAGTGAAATAAATCCCAATCAAGGATTAACTCAAAGCCTCACTGGCTGTTCCCAAACATTCCAATGAATATTAAATCACAACAGCTCGAGCAGCAGCTTCGCTCCTCACTTCACACCACCGCCCCTTTCCGCCAGCACCCAGCCCGGTAACAAACACATTAATTAACACGTTAATGACCGCACACCTCTCTGAGGGCCTCGGCATAGGAGCTCATGTCTGTCAGGATGACCAGCACGTGCTTCTCACACTGGTAAGCCAGGAACTCTGCCGTGGTCAGGGCCAGGCGGGGCGTGATGATGCGCTCGATGCTGGAACACAACCCTGCCGTCAGTGGGGGCTGCCAGGGACACTTGGGAGCCACACGGAGCTTCCAGGCACCGCCCGGAGCAGCAGCGTTTCACCTGGAGCACCACCAGCATYTCCTCTGCAGCGCTGCTGCCACAAAACCCCACCGCAAGCGGCACCGACATCACCCCCACGGCTGGTTTGTTCTCCCCAGCTTTTCCCCCGCCCCAGGGAGTGGCCACTCACGTGGGATCGTTGGCCAGGTTCAGGAACAGACACACGTTGTCCATGGAGCCGTTCTCCTCAAAGTCTGACTTGAAGAACCGAGCGGTTTCCATGTTCACCTAAAGCACAGCGCYGAGGCTTCAGTCCCGGGGTTAACCTGGCACATTCTGCACCCTATTAAGGGCTGACGGCCTCGTTAATAACCCACAGCAAAGATCTCCATCAGGAAGGCTCCTCTACATTCCCAGAGTGAGCAGCTTCTGGAATTTCAGGCTGGAGATCAAGTTTGAGGCACTTTCTCCTGATCAGACAYGCTTTGTTAGAATCATGGAACGGTTTGGGTTGGAAGGGACCCTAAAACCCCTGCAGTGCCAGCAGGGACACYTCCCACTGCCCCAGGGTGCTCCAAGCCYCGTCCAATCTCGGACACYTCCAGGGACRGGGCAGCCACAGCTTCTCTGGGCACCCTGTGCCAGAGCCAGCTTCAGCACTCGTGGCCTTTGGGGTTTTTCACCCATCCTTTAATTCCACACACACAAAACCCATTCAGACTCCGGCCGCTCTCAGGACCCTCACTGATTCCTCCAGCCCCGTTTTCCCCCAGCACTCTGGGCTCACCCCCATAGCAGCAAAGACGATGGCAAAGTTCTCCTCGCTGTAATCCATCACATCTTTGGATTTCTTCACCAAGCCAGCCTGGCGACAGATCTGAGCTGCAATCTAGGCAAGAAACATTGCAGGGTTTGCATTTGACGCTGTTCCACAGCCCAGAATTAGATTTAGTTTTGACTCTCACAAGGTTTAGAGCAGCTCTGAGGCCTCACCTCATTGTGGGGCAGCCCAGCAGCTGAGAAAATGGGGATTTTCTGGCCCCTGGCAATACTGTTCATGCCATCTATGGCTGAAATTCCAGTCTGGATCATTTCCTCGGGATAGATCCGACACTGGGGGTTGATTGGCTGGCCTGTGGGATTTTTAAAGAGAACAYGGTGTTACTCCCTGCACATGCTGGAAGTTTATCAAACAACCCCTGATAAAGGGGTACAAACCCCACTGTGACACCAACAAACCTTCAGCTGCACCTGGTCACACCTGAGCCTTTCAGACGCCAAGACTCTGATGTTAAATGTTCGTRTCAGGGGTAAGAATGATTTAAAACCCCGCCAGGTTATCAGCTTTTCATCTTTAGATGTTGTAGAATTAAGTCTACAAATAATAAAGAACAGCTTCCAAGTGCTGCAAAAAATTTTCTGCTACCTCATCTTCCTGCACCTGGGTGATCTGATKTGATGCCACACACACAATCAAAAACAAGACGAAGCTCCTCCTAAGTTAGATCTTGTGTGCCAAACCAAATATATAAATTCAGAAAGCTGAAACACCCGGGTTGACTTTACTCCCCCTCAGAAAAGGATTAAGGACGAACCCATAATGTCCAGGAAATCCTCAGCCAAGACAATGGGGCCTCTGTCTATGGGTTTTCCTGATCCATTGAACACTCTGCCTACAGGAAACAACAACAAAAATGTAAATTATTGTGAAAATCAGTTAATTTGGGATAAATCTGTTCATTCCTCACATCCACGTGTGAATCCTCACCGAGCATGTCCTCCGAGACCGGGGTTCGCAGGATGTCCCCSGTGAACTCACAGGAGGTTTTCTTGGCATCGATCCCTGAAGTGCCTTCAAATACCTGCAAATACAGCAGAAAAAACAAAAATAAACCCCAGGGCAGAAGTTTTGAGCTTCACAAAGTAACTCCTGAATGCTGCTTCACCTGGAGCCCCCTTTCCTGCTCCAGAAAGGGCTTCAAGAGCAAAGTGCTGGCACAAAACACCACAAAACCCTGCTTTTAACAAAATTCCTGAGTTGTATCAGCAACAACCACCAAACCTGGTGCAATTCCTTTGATCTCGAGTGTTTTCCTCTGCCAAGCTCTTCAGGTAAAACAATGTGAACAAGAATCAGCTTTTTAGGAGAAATGCCAGCACCCACATAGCACAGGAATCCAGTACTGCAAATTCCAGGGGATTCCTTTAATCCAGTGGGATGGAAAAAAAAAAAAAAAAAAAAAAAAATCACTGCGCACTGTCAGAAATCCCCTAAAATTATTGATGCCACCTGCACTTGGAACAAGCAGGTGATTTACAGTTTCCATTTAAAAAGAACTCATCTCCAGACAGGTTTGATTTGGTTCAGGGCTCGCCCTGATTAATAAAACATGGAAAAAGAGCCTCCTGCTCCTACCTGAACCACAGCTTTGGAGCCGCTGACTTCCAGCACCTGCCCGCTCCTCCTGGTGCCGTCGGGCAGGGTCAGGTGCACGATCTCGGCGTACCTGGGGAACTGCAGGGGGAAAAAAGGGAGGAGGGAAGGGATTAAACTCCACAGCAGCAGCCAGCAAACGAAAATCACCAGCTCCGAGCCTAGAAACTGCTCGGTTTTAAGGATAATTTAACRTCAGAACAAAACTGCTTCCCAGGTTATTAAATCTCCCAGGCTAAAGCTGATTTTACAGGAATAAACAGCATCTGCAGGGTTGGAGCTGCAGAAGGAACTGTCAGAATCAGTTCTCAAGACCCTGGGAGTCCCAAATAGTGACAGAAAGTGCCAGTGCAGCATCTGACAAGCAGAAAAACCTGCAGCAGCTGTTTGCTCTTGAGAGCAGCCTGAGAAGAAGCCAGAGCTGTCCACAGCTTCCTTTTCCAGAGCACTGATGTGGAAACAGAAAGGTCAGGAGCAAAGCAAACAGGTTCATCTCAGCTTGGAATTTAAGCAACATTCCAGGGGGTTTGGTAAAACTCAGTTTCCTCTCTTTCCCCAGCACCTCTCCCTTTCCTCCAGCCTTAGAGCAATTCCCACATTCCCATTTATCCCAGCAGCCAGAAACGGGTCAAAATYGCTCTGTGGAATTTCCCAGCAGTCTGGGTTTTACCTTTCCCAGCTTTTCCTGCCAGCTCTCCCTCAAAAAACTTCATTAACAGCTGGGTATTTACCTTCACTTGATCCAGGATAACCAGGGGTCCGTTCACACCCGACACGGTTTTGTAAGCTGGAAAAAAACACAAGGCACGAGTCAGGCACTTCCTCAGAATATCCTACATCCCATTTTTCCATTTCATCCCTATCACGGGGCTCGGGTTTAGCAGATTTGGGGTCTGATTTCTGTTTATCCTGAACTCCACAAGAAGGATTAGGTGCAGGATTGGGTGTCCAGCATTTTTGCTGCTTCCTGCAGAGCACTGGATGGGGACACTGATGTGATCCCGGTGTTTTCCTGCCCATCACAGGAATTCCCTGCTCAGGTTGGACAGGGCTTGGAGCAGCCTGGGACAGTGGGAGGTGCCCCTGCCCATGGAYGGGCTTCAAGGCCCTTCCAACCCAAACCATTCCATGATTCCAAGGGAGGATTTTGCTGTCAGCCCAGGGAAAAAGCATCACTTGACCTGCTGAGGAAGGAAACYGTGAGTCAAAGCTCCCTCAGGGTCACGAGGAGCAGCTGGGACTGTTCCTCACTGGTCCCCAGGAGGGGGAGTGGGGGAGTGGAGCCATCCAGACCCCAGCCAGGATCACCAATTCCATCAGCACCAGGGAGCCACGGGGCTGCTCCAGGCCTGGCAGCTCCCCGGGTGTTGTCTGCACTGTCAACAGCTCCGTGTTTACGCTGCAATAAAACAGCTCAAACTGTTGCAATGTAAGATCTTAACGGGCAACAACCAAACTGCATCAGCTCCGGCCTCAGGGGAGCTGGGATTAAACCYGAATGTCTCAGTTTTACTCCTAAAATCCTTCTAAATGCCCTGAGACAGAACCCTGTCCCTTAATTGCTCCTAATCAGCAGCAGCAGTGCTCCTGTGCCCTGAGCAGGGAGATCACCCAGGCATTATCCAGGAGGAGGAASCAGCTCAGACCCCGAGGGTTTGCAGCCCACAGGGAGTGGAAAACCTGACCCTGAGTGAAGCATTTCGTCCCATGACTGTCTCATGAGCGCTCCTTCCTCAATCAGCCTCTCACTCCCCGCTCTGCCCAGGAGAAAACATTTCCTGGGCACCAAGCAGCACCAGCTCCCCAGGAGAGCAGCTCAGCAGCCACTCAGAATTCCCCTTTCCACCAGGATCAGCCAGTTCCATGACAAACCAAACGCAGCCTGAAACATTTTCCACCCACAGCTTCATGCCAATTCAGGGAAAAGCCGGAATCTACGTGGAAAAACCTGGATTGAGGATGGAGTCACCTTGGCTCCGACCCTGACAGAAGCTTCTGCTCCAGAGTAAAGACTTAAAGGGAAGCTGGAATTGCAATGATAGATTTGGCTTCCAAACCTGACGGATATTTCCAGAGGATCCGTCACCCAGAAGCTCCCGGGCAGCACCTTGCAGGTCCTGGTGCTATTCAGGGCACGGGTAAAGTCATTTTATGTAATTGCTGCCAGAAAAAACACCTTCACACACTCTGACTGCTCCCCGCCGCGCTGCAATAAAAGGAGTTTACCAAAGTCCTGCATTTCCCCTTTTTCGCCCGATTTCTCAATTCAGTGTTAAAGGAACAGACTCCATCCCACCGCCACCATTTCCAGCTCCCGGTATAAAGGCCGGGTTTTTAGGAAGGACACGGGACGGGCCGTGTCACCAGCGGGCTGGGCTGCACAATTCCCCGCGCTGCCGGCGGTAATTAAGGTTGTTAATTAACAGCCCGACCCCAGACTGTTCTGAGGGGGTGGGCGAGCCCAGGGCTGCGGCCTGCCCGGGCCCGGGACCGCGGCCCAGCCCCTGAGCCGGGCCCACCCCCCCTCCCCGCAGCCCCCCGGGTCCCCCCGTGTCCCCCGCACTCACTGAGGCGCGGCTGGGACAGGAAGTCGCGGGTCAGGGCCGCCGCCTGCTCGCGGGGCCCGCCGGGCCCGGCGCCGTTCACGGCCCCGCGCAGCGCCCGCACCGCCGCCATGTTGGACCGGCTGCTGAGGGGGGGGCGGCCGCGCACGCGCGGTTATAGCGGGGAGAGGACACGCCCAGTTACGCACGGGCCACGCCCGTCCACGCACGGGCACGCCCACACGCACGGGCCACGCCCACCGGCGGCAAGGGGCGGGGCCGGAGCTGTCCCAGGTCCTGACAGGGAAAGGAAAAAGGACAAGGAAAGGAGAGGGAAGGGGAAGGAGAAGGGGAAGAGGAAAAGGGAAGAGGAAGAGGAAGAGAAAGAGGAAGAGGAAGAGGAAGAGGAAGAGGAAGAGGAAGAGGAAGAGGAAGAGGAAGAGGAAGAGGAAGAGGAGAAGGGGTTAATGGAATAAAAATATTTATAAATATAAATATTTATAAGAATAAAAACGTGAAAAGTCAAAAGGGAAAAGGTATGAGGAAAAAGGGAAAGAGAAACAGGAAGATAAGGGAAAGGAAAGAAGAAAAATAAAAGAGAAAAAGAGAAAGGTAAAACTAATAAGGGATGGAAAAATAGAGAGAAAGAAGAAGAGAAAACAAAAGGAAGAAAAAGGGAAAGAAAGTGAGAAAGACGCAGCAGTGAGACAGAAGGGATCGGGGTCAGAAACCAATCCCCTCCCTCCTGCTGGCTCAGAAGATATTTCTGAGATATTTGGGGCAAATATATCTGGAGATATTTGGGGCAAATACACGTGCAAAGAGATCCGGGTGGTTCTGTGCTCGTTTGGGGGAGCAACCAAGCCGAGGTGCTGGGGGAAACTAAACCTGCCGAGGAGGGAGCGAAGAGAATAAATAATTCCAGGGAAAGGATTAAATGAAGAAAAGGATTAAATGAAGAAAAGGAGGGGGGAAAAGGTAAAAAAAGGAAAAGAGGAAGGAGAGGCTGGATGCTTCCCCAGGCCGGCAGCTCCGGGCTCCCTCAGCAGATGGTGCTGCCGCACCGCTCATGCCCTGCCTCGGCTCCAGACACCGCGAAAGCGATTTCCAGGCCGGGGCGTTCAACTCTCCGCTCGTGAAATCCACTTAAAGGCTTCAACTGCTGCTCTAATGCTCCCCCGGGGAATTCCCGGGCAGGATGTTCTCATCTGCCGTTGTTGGCAATGGTTTCGGGGCCAGGCAGGAGGCAGACAAGCGGCCCCAGTGGCAGATTTACGTGCCAGAGGAGGAAAGGTGAATCTGTTCAGGATTTATTCCCTCTCCCTGCAGTAAATCTCTGCGTCCTGGATGAAGGATGGTACCGGTTTGGGGTTTAAAAGAGAAATCATGGGGCCAACTGTCAAAAGTTTAAGAAAACAGAAATGATGGAGGAAAAGCGAGCCCGTTGCCAACGGCCTCTGCAGAACCTCACCGGGCCCAGGGGGGATTTTCCATCCCGCTCTGCCTGTGAGGAGCCAGCCTGGCTGGTCCAGGAATATCTCCTTGTCCCTSGAGGCAGGATAACAGCACTGGGAAAAGCCATGGAGAGCATCCCACGGGGCAGAGGCAGCACTGAGGTGAGGAGGGACCACAACCCGTTGGTCCCAACATCCCCCAGAGCTCCGAAATCCCGGGCCAGGTGCCCAGATCCAGGCAGGAATTCAGGAGCTCGGGGAAGGATCAGTCCTGCTGGAAGCTGGGAGTGAGGATAAACATTCCTGCCCCTCTCCCAGCCCTCAGCCCACCCCTGCTGACGCACAGAGAGCTGCAGGACACTCGTGTGAGGTTCCAATCAAACCTGCGGGGACGAGGGACACTCCTCTCCTCTCCTGATAACAGGGAATCGTAAATCCCAGGGGAGCAGAGCTCGGCGAGGCAGCGGCAGCAGCTCCACGCTCCCAGATGGGTGCCGGGGTAAGAGAACATTTTCCTCTGCTCCACACAGCAGAGACAGGGGACAGGGTTTGTGCTGGAGAGCTTAAACCACGTGTCTTTATTGCCTCTGCTTTYTCTCTCTTAAATTTATTTATATCCATTCTCTTTTGCATTAATTCTGGTGTTTGGGACTCACTTGGAGGTGCAGTAAGAAACCAGCCCTGTTTTCAACCCAGTGATGACAAAGCATTTGGAGTGTTTGCTTTTTGTAATTAAAGCCTGGCAACTCCCATTGCCTGGGATTTCAGGAAAACCCAGGATTACTGGGAAGAGGGAGCGCTCGGACTCGGCTCCATCCATTTTGCCACTCCGTCTCCAGGAGCTGGGGGGTTCAATTGGTTGGTTTAATGCARATTTCAGAGGGATGTTTTTGGAGTGATGTTTCCTCGGAAGCTTCGATCTCAATCACATCCGTGAGGCTTTGAAGTGCCGTGTCTGGCCCTGACATTTCAGTCGAAAGACACGGAACATAAATGAATTTCCTTTGAGGCCCAATTGAATCTCCAAAGAACAAACAGGGAATAAAAGATGTCGAGATTACCTTGGATAAGCTGAGGCTTGATCTGTGCTTGGAGTCTCTGGGAGGAGACTGAAACGATGCCTTGAAGCAGGTACAAGATGTCTCGGGAATGGTTTGAGATCGCTCCAGCTGGGAATTTAAAAGCAGGATTGATGAAAACGCAGCGTTTGGTAGCAGAGCTGGTGGTTCCAGCTCCTGGGGAAAGCTCACAGATCCTGGGAAAAGCACTCAGCTCTTGGGGACAGCACCCAGATCTTGAGAAGGGCACCCAGACCATGGGGAATGGCACCCAGCTCCTGGGAAAAGCTCACAGATCCTGGGAAAAGCACACGGCACCTGGGAAATGGCACTCAGATTCTGGGAAAAGCTCCCGGCTCCCGGAAAAAAGTACCCAGCTCCTGGGAAAAGCTCACAGATCCTAGAACTCCCTGCTCCTGGAGATGGCACAGAGATCCTGGGAATGGCACCCAGCTCCTGGGGATGGCACAGAGATCCTGGGAATGGCACCCAGCTCCTGGGGACGCACTGAGTGACCCCAGGAGCTGCGTTCCCAAGGGAGAAGCCCTGACCCGTGGGAGGTTTAACCTGGAATGTTCCCTTGGCAGGTTTTTGGAGGCCTTGACCCCTGAGCCCAGGAGCCCACAGGACCTTGGACATGTCCCCGGCCGGGTCCCAGCACTGGCTGGCCACGGGCAGGGCCTCGCCCAGGCTGGTGCTGGTGGTGGTGTTCGTGGCACTGCTGCTGGACAACATCCTGCTCACCGTCGTGGGTACGGGGCTTGGGGCTGCAGAGTGGGGCTCTTCGGGGCTGCTTGTGGTGCAGAGTGGGGTTTTGTGGGGTCTCTCTCAGGGGTACAGTGGGGCTCTTCGGGGCTGCTTGTGGTGCAGAGTGGGGTTTTGTGGGGTCTCTCTCAGGGGTACAGAGTGGGGCTCTTTGGGGCTGCTTGTGGTGCAGAGTGGGGTTTTGTGGGGTCTCTCTCAGGGGTACAGAGTGGGGCTCTTCGGGGCTGCTTGTGGTGCAGAGTGGGGTTTTGTGGGGTCTCTCTCAGGGGTACAGAGTGGGGCTCTTTGGGGGCACAGTGGGGGCTCTTCGGAGCTGCCCTGGGTACTCCGCTCCCTCAGTCTTGGCTGATGCCAGGGGTTCCCTGCCCAGGGGACCTTCCAGGACCCCCCACCCAGCCAGCACCGCTCAGTTCAGCTGGGTGCCAAGCCAGGAAATGCAGGAAAATCCCAAACTAACCCCTCTCCTGGTTTTTTTTTCCAGTACCCATCGTCCCCACCTTCCTCTACACGACAGAGTATGAAGGTGCCAGCGGCTCTGTGAGCTCAGCCCTGCCCGAGCCAACTCCTGCAGCCCCGAGGGCTCCTCCTTTCTCCTCTGTGCTCTCCTACTTTGACACCACCGTGCCCGTTCGGGGCTTCACCAGCGCCGCGGAGCTGCCGAACAGGACGGGGAGCAGCCCCCCAGGACACCCCCCCAGCACCCCCCAAACCCCACCCAGGGGCTGCCTGGAGGGTGGGGAGTTCCTGGCCCAGGAGAACACGCGAGTGGGGCTGCTCTTCGCCTCCAAGGCTCTGGTCCAGCTGCTGGTCAACCCCTGGGTGGGTCTGCTGACCAACAGGTAGGTCAGAAACCCGGGGTTCCTGCAATTCCATGCGATTCCTCGGCTCCTGCTTGCTGCTGGAATCACCAGGAGCTGAGGAATCACGGGGATTGCGGGGGGGAATAGCAAGAGGGAGAATATATCCATGAAAATGGCAGGAATTTTACCTTTTCTAACAGCCTGCACATGGCTTGTGAGTTTATATCCCAGCATAAACCTCGCTAATGCTCTCCTCAGGTGCTGGCAGATGCTGTTGAATACCAGCGACCATGGAATAAACAAACACAGCTTCCCAGTCTGTTATGGATAAAATGTTATTTTCAGGTTTTCTTTGTCTCCTGCAGACACCGTGAGCTGTGCTGGGGTGGACACACGGGCTGGGGAGCAGAGCTGTGTCCCTGGGTGGGCTCTGCAGCGTTACTGGGGGGCACTGGGGCCCCCCTGACCAGCACTTGTGGGCACATCTCCCCCTCAGGAGCTGCTCCCCACAGCCCACAGACATTTCCCAGGGGGAATGAGGAGCCCTCCTGAGCTGGGGCCTCTTTGTTCCCATTCCAGGATTGGATACCACATCCCCATGTTCATTGGGTTCACCATCATGTTCCTCTCCACAGTCAGTGAGTATCGCCCTCCCCTCTGCCCTCCCCACGCTGCACGGCACAGAATCCTCTGCTCTGTGTGAGAAAGGACAGAGCAGAGCACCCAGGCTCAGGAGAGGGTGACAAGGACGATCTCTCTGCCCTCAAACTGGTGCCAGCTGGGGCCAGCCTTGCCCTGTGCTGCAGGGTTTGACCCCAGCTCTCCCCTCCCTCTGCAGTGTTTGCTTTCTCAGGCACCTACACCCTGCTGTTCATCGCCAGAGCCCTCCAAGGCGTCGGCTCCTCCTTCTCATCGGTGGCAGGTGAAGCTTTTGGCTACACCTCAGTCCCTGCGTCAGCTCCCCTCGGCTGGGTTATCATCATCCTCCTCCTCCTCCTCACTGCACCCACCCCAGCCAGGGAGCAGCTGAACCCCCCCACATCCCAGCTGCTTCCAGAGAGGAGCCCCCTCCGTGGGCCCAGGCTGAGGTGGGCTCTGTCTGTGCCCCCCAGGCCTGGGCCTGCTGGCCAGCGTGTACCCGGACGACTCGGAGAGGGGCAGTGCCATGGGCATTGCCCTGGGCGGCCTGGCCTTGGGAGTGCTGAGTAAGGACCCTGCTCCCAGCGGGGCACGGCCGCAGCAGCTCCTGTTCCTGCGATCCCCCCTGCCTGGCCGTGCATTCCATGGGCTGGGCGCTCCCCTCCCTCCCTCTGCCCCGTCCCTGTGGGGCTGACACCTTCCCAAACACCCAGCAGGGACCTGGAGCGAGCAGCTGCCAGGCTCTGGGGACGGTGGCACTGCCAGGGTGTGACCCAGCCCTTCCCTTGCAGTCGGGGCACCCTTTGGGAGCATCATGTACGAGTTCGTGGGGAAAGCGTCGCCCTTCCTGGTCCTGGCCTTCCTCGCCCTCGCGGACGGAGGTGAGAAACCAAAGGGCTTAACCCTACAAATAAAGAAAATGTGAAAAGATTGGGACGTGGATGCTTCAGGGAGAGCCTGTGGGGAGGAAGAGGCACATTAACATGGATGGGTGGTACCGTCAGCACTGGTTATTCTGTCAGGGCTAAATCATATGTTTGCTATCTCCAGATGACTGACACAGCAACAGAGCAGGAATTAATCCCTCATTACTTAATAAACGCCCTGATTGCTTTCATGGCTCAAACAGCACGTTTAGTGAAGCTCTTTGAACTGTGAATTCTTTGGCAAGACACCCTCATGTGCAGCCTCTTGGTGCCATGGAGGAACCGGGCTTTGCCAGCAGAAATGGTGCCTTGTTCTTGTCCCCAGACAAAGGCCATGGGAGCCTTCCGAGTGCCACAGCAAAGTTCCAGCCAGCAGGAACTGCATTTGCAGTGGGAAGCCTGGAGCTAATTAAATTAGAGCCCCAGTCACCATCCTTGTCTGGCTGTAAAGCAAGATATCCATAATGAAGCGTGCAAGAGCTGCTGGAAAATGAAACGTGGGCCTCGTGCCTATCAAACTTCCTGCTTTAATCCTTTCCTTTTCCACATCCCATCTCTGTCACGCTCCGGTGGCAGCTCCCCGGCTGGCAGCCTGGTGGGAGCATTTGCACTTTTGACCGCTCCAGGGGTTGACAAAACCCTCCCAACACACTCCAGGCAGTTTTGCTGCTCCCTCCTGCCCTGCCTGCTCCAACCACGCCTCCAAAAAGCTCCTGCATCCCGAGGTTCTGGGATGGGTCAGGATGAGGGGAAGGAGAGGTGGATGGGAGGGGTGGTGCCTGCAGGAAGGAGCCATCAGCAGTGTTCTGTCCCCAGCTCTGCAGCTCTGCATCCTGCAGCCCTCCCGGATCTCCCCGGAGGTGAGCACGGGCCCGAGCGGTGCTGGGTGAGGGAGGTGGGCACTGCCCGGGGCTGGGGGCTGTGCCAGGACCAGGAGAGGGCACGCACAGCCCCTAGCCCACCTCGCCCCCTTCGCAGAGCACCAAAGCCACCCCAGTGTCCACCCTGCTGCGAGACCCCTACATCCTCGTGGCTGCAGGTAAAGCCGGACATTTGTCCCCTGCTTAAGGACTCCCTCGTGCCTGCTTGAAACAGCAGCAAAAAGGGCTAAAATGGAGCTTTCCTTCCTTTTCTCCCTTTTCCAGGAGCCCTGTGCTTCTCCAACATGGGGGTGGCCATGCTGGAGCCCACGCTGCCCATCTGGATGCTGCAGACCATGTGCTCCCCGCAGTGGCAGCTCGGTAGGTCCTGTGCTCTGCAGCCTCTTCCCCTGAGCTTCAGAGAGTTTAGGATCACAGGATCATTCGGAAAAACCCTCCCAGACCATTGAGTCCAACCCGTGACCAGCCCAGAGCACTGAGTGCCACGTCCAGGCGTTCCTTGGACTCTTCCAGGGATGAAGAATTGTCCCTGCCTGGGCACTGTGGGAGGGATTGAATCATCTTTTACATCACTCCATAAAAAGAAGGAAACATCTGCCCTCATGCCTGCGGAGAGAGCGATCCCAGGCTGTGCATGGCTCCAATTCCAGCTGGAAATGTCCTCAGTGGTGGCTGCACTGTGCGCTCTGCTCTGTTATTGCAAAAATTGTATGGAATTTGCTCCCCAGCGGAGCAATAATGGGGCAGGGAGGCTGTGGGGTGCCCTGGGAGCCCATCTTCTGCGGGGCAGACAATGGGCTCGTGCTGGGCTGGAATTGTGGAGGCCAGATGGGCTCTGCAGAGGCAGCTCCGAGTGAAACGAGGCCGTTCCCAGCATCCCAGGCAGGGCAGGATGGGCTGCGCTGATTGCCAGCTGCCCGGAAAATGGGATGTGGAGATAACAGCGCCCGTGTTCGCTGCAGAAATAACCAGTAATGGCCATAAAACCCAATTGGCGCAGGAATGACCCGGGGGGTGCCCCGGGCTGCACTTAGATCCCAAATTGGATTGCAGGCTGGGAGCAGGGGGCTGGAATTGCTCCTGATCGAGTTATCCTCTGGGCAGGCAGCCACTAAAAGCTTTGGATGCTTCTCTGGAGCAAAGATGGGCGAGGGGAAAGCGGCACCCAGGGATTCTGGCAGAGGGAGAAGGGACAGAACCCAAGGAAAAAGCACTCAGGGCTCCCCTGTCACCACTGGAGGGGCTTTTAGGTGACTTAAGAAAACAAAATCCCAAATATATTCCCTAAGATGTTCAGGTACCTGAGATGTGAGAGCAGTTTGGATTCAGAGTTCAACACCAACCCACCCATCACAAGCTGTTCCAAACRCAAGGGGCTCCTTTATTTTGTCTCCCTCTCCCATAATTCTGGGAAATTCGGGCTAAATCTGCAGGATTAACCACGTTGTGTAGCTGTTAGAGAGAGGAGAGGAAACCAAACACAAATCAGCGTGTTCCAACAAGGAAGCTGTCCCAGGGAAATGGAGCTGATCACTTTTATTTATTGTCAACAGGAGAGGATATGAAAAATAAACACCCGGTAATGCAGCAGGGAGAGCAAATATTTAATTGTGAGCTACACAATGATCCCCGAGCTTTTTACTTAAGCAGTTGTGTTATTCCTCTTTATTTGGTGAGGGAAAAGGTGGAGAGGTGGAAGAGGGAGAAACTATGAGAGATGTTCACGTGCCTGGCCTGGCTCGTGTGTTCTCCAAATCAGGCAATTAGGGAGTGAAAATTTGTGCAAATCTGTAATTTTTGAGGGGGCATGAAACACTCTTTTTAATCCCTTTTCTCTCCAGGGATGGCATTCCTGCCTGCCAGCATATCCTACCTCATTGGCACCAACCTCTTCGGGATTCTGGCTAACAGGATGGGCAGGTCAGTGGGATATTAAAGATTTTGGCTCAGCTCAGCCCAAATTTCAGCATGTTCTGCTCGAGGCTAACTCCTGCCCTCTGCTCATGTTGCAGGTGGCTGTGCTCCATGATTGGAATGGCTGTGGTGGGAATCAGCCTCCTCTGTGTGAGTAGCAGGAGAATCCACAGGGATTTTCACGGTCCTGGCACAGCAGATGCTCAGGGGTTGCACCTCTGGATGGGTTTTGCAGATCTGGGAATGGTCTCCGGATCTTAAGGCTGAGAGATTTGGGATTGTTCAGCCTGGAAAAGGCTGTGGGGTGGCCGAATTGTGGCTGTCCAGGAGCTGAAGGGAGCCTGCAGGGAAGACAGGGAGACAGTATTTACAGGGGATGGAGGGATGGGACACAGGGAATGGCTTCAAAGTGACAGAGGGCAGCATTAGGTGGGATATTGGGAAGGAATTCCTGGCTGTGAGGGTGGGGAGGGGCTGGGATGGAATTCCCAGAGAAGCTGTGGCTGCCCCTGGATCCCTGGAAGTGCCCAAGGCCAGGCTGGAGCACCCTGGGATAGTGGGAGGTGTCCCTGCCCTGGCAGAGGGGGTTGGATTAGGTGTTCTTTCACCTTCCAGCCCAACCCATTCCACGATTCCATGCCCTGTGTCCCACCCTCCCGCCTCCCACAGCTCTTCTGGCCTCACACCTCCTCCCTCTCCTCTCCCAGGTCCCTCTGGCCACCAACATTTACGGCCTGATCGGCCCCAACGCTGGGCTGGGCTTTGCCATAGGTAAGCTGGGGGTGCTGCGGCTGCTCCCGGGCAGCTCCCCCGGGGCAGCGGGGACTGAGGAGCCCGTCCTTGCTCCGGCCAGGAATGGTGGACTCCTCCATGATGCCCATCATGGGCTACCTGGTGGACCTGCGCCACACCTCTGCCTACGGCACCGTGTACGCCATCGCCGACGTGGCCTTTTGCATGGGCTTTGCCATCGGTAGGAGAGCTTTACTCACGGTGCAGCTACTCAGGGTGCATCCCCCTGGCGTTCTGTCCCTTTTTGATGTCTGGATTTGCAGGCCCCTCCACGGGCGGGGCGATTGTGCGAGCCCTCGGCTTCCCCTGGCTGATGGTCATCGTTGGGGTGCTGAACGTGGCCTACGCCCCGCTCTGCTGGCTCCTGCGCAGCCCCCCGGCCACGGAGGAGAAGATGGTCAGTCAGGGATGCTTTCCCGAAGTTCCACATCCCAGGGATTTGGGGGAATTAAGAATAAATTTGCCAGGGGTTGCGTCTTCCCTGTTGGGCTCTGTTCTGCCCTCAAAAAGCGACAAAAAAGCTCAGATAAAAGCAGGAGAGTTTCGAAGGTCCTTCCCTGTGCTCACAGCTTGTGTTCCCTGGGGAAAAGTCAGCTTTGGCTTTTTCCCGATGTGATAATGCTCCCATTAACTGTTCAAATTAATCATTATTTTTATTAAAGCATGATTTCTGCTCTGCTTCGCCCAGGCCATCCTGAGCCAGGAGTGCCCCATGCAACCCAAAAGCTACACCCCAAAGGAAGCCCTGCGGGAAYTCCCCCTCACGGAGGAGAGCGACGGGGAGGCAGAAAATGTGGAATAGCCAGGGCAAGGAATGCATGCCCAGCTTTGGAGTCAATATTCTGGTTGCAGAACGCAGATGTGTGAGCAGCCACAGCCAAACCAGCCTATTCCAGACTCGTGGGAGGCTGAATTCCCAACCTCTTCTCCAACCACCAGGATTTGGAGGCTCCATCACTTTAGTGAAGCCACTGTGGGACTGAACCATGGAATCAGCTGGCAATAAAGATGTCACTGCAATGTCACCGCTCCTCTGAGGACACTAAAAATCGTTTGTTTCTGTCTCGGTATAGTTTGATGTATTGTGCTATGTCTGTGCTACTCAGAGCTCGTGTGTCCTTCCCAACATACATTAAATTAATTTATTCGTTTGAAGAACTCTAAAGAAACTGAGGTGGGAATAAGGTTTAGCCTCAGCCAACAAAGCCAGTCAGATCACTGTATATTAATGTGGGTTTCTCAGGTGCTTCAGCCAGGGCGYCTCGAAACCTCTCAGGGAAGAGTTTGGCAGAGAATCCACAGCTTCTCCCAYGGCTCCAGAGTGCGGAATTAACCCGCCCACACCAAACGCATTGCTCAGACTCCCTCAGTGTCTGTTTGTGCCGGGGTTTTGTTGGATCCCGGCCCTGAGGGGAGGTGGCACGGCCGCCATGACACCGGGGCCCGCCCTCTTTCCCGCCCTCAGGGCCGCCCTCTTTCCCGCCCTTTTTCCCGCCCTCAGGGCCGCCCTCTTTCCCGCCCTTTTTCCCGCCCTCAGCGCCACCGCTCTCGCGAGACTTCGCGCGCACCGCCCCTTCCTGTGATGGCGGCGCCCTAGACCGCGCGGCCGGCACCGCCAGCACCGTCAGTCACCGCCGCTGTCACCGCTGTCCCCGTCACTGCCCCCTCTGCACCGCCGCTGCCACTGCTGCCACCGCCACCATGCATTCGGACGATGTGAGTCCGACCGTTCTTGCGGCCCCGTGTCAAACGCCCGCCCCGCCGCTGGGCCCGGCCGTACGCCCGTCCCACGTGGCCGGGGGTCCCCTGTCCCCAGCGCGGGGGTGGCTCCAGGGGRGCAGAGGGAGCGGGGGGTGTGGATGGGGATTTGGCAGCAGCAGATGTGATGTGTCTGCGCTTGTAGGGGCACCGCGCTCTCCCTGCCGGGGGAACACGGAGAAAACCCCGATGTTTGTGGGGTCCCCGCTGTCAGAGCCGCACCGAGGGCTGCCGGAGCCGGGTGGGGACATGGGGGGGGCCGGGTGAGGGGTGTCGCGGTGTGTCACCCGCTGTTTGTGCCCGCAGGTTGTCTGGAGCATGCTGGGGAACAGGCAGTTCTGCTCCTACAAGATGACGTGAGTTTGGGGGGACGGRGTGGGCTGAGCCCAGGGGGGGATTTGGGGGGATCCAGCACGGAAAGGAACGGGAGGGACACGCTCGGCCACGCCTCAATCCCACAGTGTCCCCCCTGTGCCACCACTCGTGTGAGAGTCACAGAGGATGGGGTGAGCTGGGGGGGGCAGTGGGGTTTTCCTGCCCTTCCCTCATTAATTCCCTGTCCCCTCTCTTTGCCAGCACCAAAACGCAGAACTTCTGCCGGAACGAGTACAACCTGACGGGGCTGTGCAACCGCTCCTCCTGCCCGCTGGCCAACAGCCAGTACGCCACTGTCCGCGAGGAGAAAGGTGGGAGCGGGGACAGCGGGAGGAATTTCCCCATGGAGAGGGCGGTCAGGCCTTGGAAGGGGGTTTTGGAGTCCCCATCCCCGGATGTGGCGCTCAGTGGGGTCTGTTCCCCGTTCCCAGGTCGCTGTTATCTCTACATGAAGACGATCGAGCGGGCGGCGTTTCCCCGGCGCCTCTGGGAGCGGGTGAGCTCGGGGACACGGCCGTGACAGCGGCTCTGGTGTCCCCGCAGAGGGGACAGAAGGAACGGCCCCAGGCCGTGCCAGGGGAGGGTCAGGCTGGACAGCRGCAGGAATTTCTCTGTGGAAAGGGTGGTCAGGCATTGGAGCTGCCCAGGGAAGTCTGGAGGTGTCCAAAGAGAGACTGGAGGTGGCACTCAGTGCTCTGGGCTGGGGACAAGGTGGGCATTGGGCACAGGGTGGAGTTAATGAYCTTGGAGGGCTTTTCCTTCATGACTCCATCACTCTGGGAGCGATGCAGCACCTCCCAAGCGTCCCTGCTCTGTCATCCACCCCTTCCCCTGTCCCCGCAGGTGCTGCTGAGCAAGAACTACGAGAAGGCTCTGGAGGAGATCGATGAGAACCTCATCTACTGGCCCCGCTTCATCCGGCACAAGTGCAAGCAGAGGTTCACCAAGATCACGCAGTACCTGATCCGCATCCGCAAGCTGACCCTCAAGAGACAGTAAGGGACACGGGGAGTGACCAYGGAAGTGACCACTGGTGGCTTACGGAGCCACTGCCCCTCTCCTGAGCCGCTGTCGCTGCTGGACACGGAGCTGGTCACCGTTTTCCTGAGGGGTTTGAGGTGGATCTGTGTGACATGGATGAGCTGCAGGGAGTCTGGTGTATAAATGCACTGAGGGAATGTCCTGAGCTGGAAGGGACCCACAGGGATCACTGACCCCAAATCCTGGACCTGCACCCCAAAATCCCACCCTGTGCATCCCTGGCAGCACTGTCCAAACACTCCTGAAGCTCTGGCAGCCTCGGGGCCATGCCCATTCCCTGGTCAGTGCCCCAGCACCCTCTGGGGRAAGAACCTTTYCCTAAAATCCATCCCAACCCCCCTGGCACAGCTCCAGCCGTTCCCTGGGTCCTGTCCCTGTCACAGGGAGCAGAGATCGGAGCTRTCCCYTGGGAGGAGCTGCTCCAGGTGCCCTCAGCTGCTCCTCCTATGGCCCCTTTAGATCTTTCTTATCCTGAGGCACCCTAAACCGCCCCCAGGACATTCCACACGCTGCAGCCACGTTTGCAATGCTGAAGCTGCTGGCCGTTGCTGCCAGAGGCTGTCAGATTCCCAGGGCTGCTGTTCCCTGCAGGAGGAAGCTCGTCCCGCTGCGCAGGAAGATCGAGAGGCGCGAGAACAGGCGAGAGGTAAGGACTGCTCCGTGTCACCTCCTGCCACTGCCGCTGTCCCCGCCGCCCCTCAGCCTCACGGCGCTGCTCTGTGCTCCGTAGGAGAAAGCCCTGATTGCTGCCCAGCTGGACAACGCCATCGAGAAGGAGCTGCTGGAGAGGCTGAAGCAGGACACGGTGAGGGTCACGCAGAGCTCACAGCGCTGCCCCTGCGCTGCTGCCTCTGGCGGGGACACAGGGGGATAGGGGGTGCCTGGCTCCCCGAAACACAGGGAGCCCCAAAACGCGAGGGCTCCCCTCCTGTTCTGTGCAGGAGTGTGGGGGCAGGATTGGCAYGGGGCTGATCCACACGTTCACCTCGGTCTGATGCTGCCCCGTGCGGGCTTTCAGTGCCCCCCCAGCCCAAAGTCCATCTTCCCCCTGTGGCTCAYGGAAAATCCCAATTTTCCTTTCAGTACGGAGACATTTACAACTTCCCCATCCACGCCTTTGACAAGGCCCTCCAGCAGCAAGATGCAGAGAGCGAGAGYGAGTCGGATGCAGAGAGGGAAGGAGAAGATGATGATGATGAGGTAAAGCTTTCAGCCCTGCCCTGGTGCTGCTGCTCAGAAAAACCTTGTGGTGGCTCTTGCACGAGTCGTGGCACTGCTGTGCTCAGTCCCTGCCTCTGTTCCCTGCAGRACGTGGACAAAAGGGAGTTTGTGGAAGCAGAGGACAGCGAGCTCAGCGACTTCGAGGTAGGTGAAGCACCAGGTGCAAACTGAGGCTGAGCTGGACGAGCACCTCCAGCCTTGGGTGTGTCTGGGGATGGGTAAGAGGCAGCAAAATCGGAGTTGTGGAAGAGAATTGTACAGTGGGACCCCCAGCCCAGCTCCTCTGGAGCCAGGGATTGTGGAACGGGACCATCCATGAGGTGATTTTGGGGAAAAGAGGAGGTTTAGTTACACAGCCTGCTCTGACATCACTCCTGTCACTCAATTCTTCCTCAGGACATGGATAAGTTGGAGACGAGCAGCGAAGAGGAGCAGGAAGAGGAGGAAGAAGTAGAGAAGAAAGCCTCCCACTCCAAATCTAAAGGGAAAACTCCCCTGAAGGGCCCAGCCAGGAGAAAACGTCCCTACATTGAAATAGAATACGAAGAGGAAACAGAGCCGAGCACCAAGACAAAAGCAGCCTGAACCTTCCCTGATCCCRTTCTGTACTGACTGACAGAGCTCCAGAACGTGACTCCAGGGTCTGTCCCCCACCTTCCAGCCCTGGGCAGACCCTCAGTGACTCCTGGTTTTATACTCCACGCGTTTTCTGCAAGAACAGYGGGGTTTCTGTCCCGACCCCAGGGAATTGCAGTGAGTTTGTACAACTGGATGAAGCGAAGGAACGTCCCCCCACCTCCTCTACAACCACAGAAAGCTCAGCCCAGACTCTGCTCCAGGAAGGGCCCTGGTCTGGGGGGCTCTGCTGCTTCCTGTAAGGCCTGGATGTGTCTGGGGGAAGTGTGAGGCTCACAGGTGGGACAAGAACGACAGAACTTTAAATAAATACAACAGTTTTACTGTACAAAGGGGGTGAGCAGTGTCAGGCACCTCAGCTGCTCTCCTGCACCTTCCTGAGGCACTCCCGCACCCGGCTCTCCTCACAGCTGCTGTGCACCCCTTCCAGCAGCACCTGCAAGGAGAAAAGCAGCATTCCCAGGGCCTGGGTTATGGTGTCACCCAGCCTCCCCAGCCCTCTGGTGGAGCAAAGCACAGATTGATCCCCATYGGTCGGTATCGAATCACTGATCAATCGATTATTGATGCTGGGGAGGGGAAATGCCAAATCCTGCTGGACTGAGAGGGAAGAGGGCACTGGCACAGAGTCCCTGACTCACCTTCACCCGGCCCTGGGAGCAGCGATCCAGCAGGATGAGGCACTGGGTGGCCCTGTGGAGCAGGGCAGCTCTGACGGGCTCCGGCGTCGGGCCCCGCTCCGTGTGAACGTCCCAGAGCAGCCTCAGCAGGGCCTTGAGGAGCACGGGGAGCCTGCAGGGCATCCTGCAAGGGCAACACCTCGTCCCAAACCCTTCCCGAGCCAGGGGACAGCACAGCTTTGCTGAGCAGCTCCTGGTTCTGGTGTGGGGCAGGGTTGGTGCCAGCCTGAGGAAGCAGCTGCCTCGGTCGGGGTGCCAGGACAGCCCTGGACACACRGGAACCTCGGGATGGTGTGGCAGGAATGCTGTCACTGCACAGCCCAGGGTTTACTCCACACTGATTTAATTTATAACCACTGATGCTTTTGGAACAGGCACAAGTCGGATCAAAATGAGAACCCAGCTTAATTCTGGAGCCAGGTTTTTCAGTAATGCCAGCAAGTGCTTCCTGGGACAGATTCTCCCTTAGGATTTCAGGGCCTTTTCCTCAAGAAAAAGTARCTTTGGGTCTTAATGAAAACATTCAGGATAGGAATGAAATGCTTGTGTCAGGACGGGCTTCCAGGAGAGCTTTTCTGTGTGTAATCCCCCCAGAGAGGTACCTGGGCCAGGCGTGCTCWATGGTGCACTGCAGTGTCTCCAGGATTCCCAGTCTGGCTTCTTCGTCGGGGCCATCAGAGACTTCCAGGTAGCCCAGGATGACTCGCTCCAGCCTCTTCAGGTGCCTCACGATGAGGATGCCGAGTCTGGAGGCACAAACACACCCTGAGGCGGAGGATACCCTTGGATCCCAAGCCCAGGGCCCGTCCCCGTGGGGTCACTGCTCTCATCTGGCCTGCTCTCAGCTCCTCAGGAAGGTGGGCAGGGCCCCCAGGTGCCCCTGTCCCCTCTGTCTCACCTGGTGACGAAGGCGGGCAGGGTCCCCGCGTAGACCCTGCGCAGCGCCAGCCGGTGCTCGGCCTCCATGTGGGTCAGCACCAGCTGCAGCACCTGGTCCCAGGGGGACGCGGCTCTCCCGTGGCCCTGGTGCCGCTGGCCTCGCTCCAGGACGGGCAGCAGGTCCAGCAGGCACAGCAGCACCGCCTGGTTTGGGGACAGATGGGGAACCTGAGCTYGTGTTCTCTCCAAAACACAGGAAATCCCAACCCTGTGACCACCCGCGGCCGCTGCTGCTCGCCCGACAGACCCGAGTGCTTCAAACCTGTTACCTGCCCTGGAATGGGGCAGGAGGCTTCCCTCTGCTCTGCTRTTTTCCTGGAATCTCCCGAGCTACTGTGTCTCACAGGCTGGTGACAGCCTGGCTGGAGTATGAGGGAACAGGCTCGGCCTCCTCCTGCCTTAGACTGCGCGGCTGCCAATACCCCAGGGCACATTGAACCCAAGCCCAGCCGTCCTACCTGGATGAGAGGGGCCTCCCGTGAGTAGAGGTGGTTGTAGAGGGCGTGGAACACCACCTGGGCCCTGTTGAACTGGCACAGATCCGCACCCGGCTGCAACAACAGAGACCAGGGCGTTGTTCGTGGGCAGCACGTTCCGCTAAAACCTAAGGAAAGCGCATCCTGCCCAAACCCTGGGACACCCCGAGCGTGAGGAACCACTGTAAACGCAGGTTAAACCCTGCTGTGCACCAGGAGGAGAAGTTAGGAACCTGATCCACGYGAGGGAATGGCTGGAGCTGTGCCAGGGCAGGGTTAGGTTGGATTTTAGGGGGCTGGGGCACTGCCCAGGCTCCCCAGGGAATGGGCACGGCCCTGAGGCTGCCAGAGCTTCAGGAGCATTTGGATACCACTCCCAGGGATGAGATTGTTGGGGTGTCTGCCGGGCTGGGGGTTGGACTCTGATCCTTGTGGGTCCCTTGCAGCTCAGGACATTCTGTGACCGACCCTTCCTTCAGCAACACCCGGAAAGGGCTCCAAGCCCTGCCCTCCCTCCCTCACCACGTTGAGGACGATGTGGTGCAGGCAGTGCACGCCCAGCACTTTGTTCTCCTCCTGGAAGTCATCGGAGAGGAGCAGCGCGGGCGGCAGCACCCGCTCCAGGTGAGGGCACAGCCAGGGCCGGCTGACGTGGAGCAGAGTCCAGGAGAACACGTGTTTGGAGGCTGGGTTACGCTTCCAGGTGTCTCTGGAGAGGGACAAACACAGCTCAGGGAACACTGACAGTGCTCATTTCCCGTGCACTTGAGGCTCTCAGCTGGCAGCAAACTCTGACAATCATCCCCCAACACCTTCCACTGCTGGGCATTTGTAAAGCTCCTGGCCTTGTATTTAGCATCTCTTGAGCTTCAGCTCCGTTTCCCAGCATTTCCTACACAGAGACCCTCCAAACACGCCACGCTCCCCTTCCCACTCACTTGGTTAACTCCTGCTTCAGGAGCCCCATCACTGCTGCGAATCTTCCTTCCTCATCCCCCTCCTTTCCCTGCAGGAATTCCACCACGGACCCGCAGCCGGCAGCCTGGACCAGCCGCTCCAGCAGCTCCTGAGCCACTGCCCGAGTGCTCGCCGTGGTCCAGGGCCTCTCGTCTCTGTGTGTGACAGCGAAGACGAACGCGTGTCCCAGCACCCGGCGCAGGACGGGCCCCACCACGGCCATCCCCAGCGACTCCTGGCTCTTGGCAGCTTCCAGCTTCTGGAGGAGGAGCAGGAACACGGCGCCGACGTGCTCTGCTCGCTCCGCCACGGCGGCCAGCGCCGCGTCCTGCCCGGGGGGCTCGGCCCCGTCCCGCTCCCGGCGYGGGGGAGCCGCGAAGCCGCCCAGGGCCGCTGCCAGCGCGCCCAGCGCCGCGGGGCTCGCCGAGCCCAGGAGCCAGCGCGGATCCGCCGCCTCCAGCAGCGCGCCCAGCTCCCGGAGGGCTCCCGGCCGCTCGCACAGCGCCAGCCGGGCCTGCAGCAGCGCCTGCTCGGCCGAGGGGGCGGCGGGCGGCGGCTCCGCCTGCCCGGGACCCCGCTCCGGGCTCAGCGCCCGCGCCAGGCTGCTGACATCCATGGCCTGACACGACCCCCGGCGGGAGCTCCCCGCCCTAAAACCCCTCTAAAGACTCATCGCTGGTGGCAGCAGCGCCCTGCGGGGAACCCCCGGGACAGCCCCGGGACCCCTTCAGCGGCCCCCGAGCCCGCCCGGTCCCGGCACCGCAGCAGCGCCGCCGCCTCCCGCCCCACGCGCGCGAACTGTCGCAAATCCCCCCCACTTGCCGTAAAGCCGATGGGCAGAGAGGGGGGCGTGGCGCTGCGTGAATAAATTACCATTGCTAATTAACGACCGACGGTGCGCGGAACGGCGGCCGTGAGGGGCGGGGAGGGCAGAAATGGGGACGGGAGAGCGGTGGGCGCTGGTGCAGAGCGGGCTGTAAACGGAAGCGGGAGAGCTGGACGGGGACGAGGAGGTCACCGTGACTTAGAGAGCAGTGGTGCGGCCATGGGTTCCGGCGCGGGAACACCACTCCCGATCCTTCCGGTTCATGAAAATGATGAATGGGAGCGGCACGCGGCTGCGTGACGTGTGCGCCCTCAGTTACGACGTTGCACAGTCCCATCTGACCGCCGGGGGGTCCTGACGTCACCATGACGTCATTTTCTTTCTCCCGTCAAAAAGTAGCGAAAATGCTGAAAGAGGAAGGTGGAATGGAGTGTGATATTATTASTGACGTCATCCCCAGGGTTTGGGCGGTGCTTGGTGATCGCGTCTGTGATGTCACTGTGACATTGTCTCTTTTCTGTGTCGAAAATCAGTGGAAATGAACAAAGTAAAGGAGGCGTGCGCAGCTCCTGGGCTCGCTGTGATGTCACTGCTGACGTCGCGTTCTCTCGGACATGTCGAAAATCACTGGGAATGGGCAAATTAACGGGGGTCCGCCCTGATGTGGGCACAGCTTGGGGAGCGCCCGGCCCTGGAGGGGTCAGTGATGTCACTGCTGATGTCATGTCCTCTCGAACATGTCAAAAATGAGTGAAAACGGGGAGATCGGGGGTTCCGCCCTGATTTGGGCACAGCCGGGGGGTCCTGGCCCCGGGGAGGGGAGGCACTTTGATGCTATTTTGGGCAGTTTGGGTGATTTGTCACCACATTAAAGGGTCACGGCCAGCGGTGTCCCCTCCTCGGGCACCTGGGGGCCTCAGCATCCCCCTGGCCCGCCCCAGCAGCACCCACAGCTGAGACAGGCTAAGAAATCATCCATTTAATCATGTTTTTACACAAAACTGTACAATCCCTCTGCCCCGTGGGGATCCTGAGGGGCTCAGGTACAAAAATAACTCTGCAGCAAAAGTGGGGACACAGGACCCCCCCTGCGCCCTAGGGCTCAGCGTCCCGCAGGGAACCCCGGGGCTGTCCCGGCTCCGTGGGGAGCACAGCCCGGACAGCGGCAAATCCCAAACCGAGCCACGGCCTGCAGGGTCAAATTCCCAGCCGGGAAACCCAGGATCCTTCCAGAGGCACCCCGGGCAGGCGGGGTGGGCGACGCCGGGCGTGCGGAGCCGCGATCCCGCGATGGATCCYGAYGGATCCSGAYGGATCCCGACGGATCCCGCAGGGTGTGGAGTGGGGCTGGCTCACACCAGCTCGTCCAGGAGGGTCCCGATGCCGGCTCGGGGCTGCCCCGGCCCCGCCATGGGTTTGTTGCACATGGGGCATACGCAGCGCACCTCCAGCCACTTCACCAGGCACCTGCGGGCAGGAAGGCGGGAATGCCGATTCCAGCCGGGAATTCCCCGCTCCCGCCCCGCTCTGCCAGCCCCACTCACTTTCTGTGGAAGGCGTGCTGGCACGGCAGCACCCCCAGCTCCTCCTTCACCCGAAAATCCTCCAGGCAGACGGCGCAGGTCTGCTGTGGGAGGTGAGACGGAGGCTGAGGGCGGGTGCGAACGGGTGGGACCCGCCAGAAATGCCACGGCTCGGGAAATCCCCGGTGTTTCCAGCTGGGAGCTCAGCCCAGTTCCCAAACCACCCGCGGGGAGGGGGATTTTGGGGGTCGCATCCCCAGCCTGTCCCGGCCCTGCTCCTGAGCACGGAGGATGTGTCCCTTGGGTTGTCCCTGTTAATCCCAGCTCCATCCCGATCCAGAGGTGGCCCCGCTCACCCCGTGCACGTTCAGCCTGCGGGCATCGCCTTTCAAAACCACCTGAGGGAGAGAAGGAGGGGAGGATTTAACTCCAGGAAGGATCTCGCCCCGGGAGGAGCTGAAGGGAGCCCGGGGGGTTCCGGGCAGGGTGTCCCGTCCCAGCGCTTCGGAACGAGCAGCCTCGGTCCCCGCTGTGTCCCTGCTCATCCCAAACCCCCCCGGCTGGTGCGGGGACACCCCCGGCGTTACCTCCTTGTACCCGAAGCGCTCGCTCTGCGCCTGCTGCCGCAGCTTGCTGGGGACAGGGAGAGAAAGGCACCGTGAGTTCTGCAGCCAAAAACCCCCGGGAGGCACCTGAAACCGCGGGGAACGCGCCCCTCCCGCCCGGGATTCGGGATCAGCCGCTCCGTTCGTGCAGGAGCAGCCCGAGCCGGCCCCGGGGATGGGCAGCGGGGGCGATAAGCGGTGGCGGCGGCGATTGTTTGCCTTCGGAAGTCGTTCGCAGGGCAGGAAGCGCCGCGTTTCCAGCGCTCGGCCGCCGGCAGCTCCCGGCCCCGCCGTGACCTCGGCCGGGGAAAAGCGGCTGGCCCAGGACGGCGGGGATGGGGAGGCGGGGACGGCCCCAAAACGCGCTCCCGCTGCCCCCAAAGTGGCTGAGGGATGCGGGGACATCCCGCGGGGCAGCGCTGAGCCGGCCCTGCAGGAACAGCAGCTCGGCTTTGAGGTTAAAAATAGCGCTCCCCGAGCACGGAGCGCAGGGAAAGGCACATCCTGCACTGCTCCTTCCCTGCCCCGCACAATGCGGCCCTCGCACGTTCCCTGGAAAACAGGAGCCCCTTCCTGCGCTTCCTGCCCTGCTCCGACCGGGGGTTTGTCCCGGTTTTCTGGGACAAAACGGGATCTGGGGATGCCCAGGGACACCGAGCCCCCGGCGCAGCCCCCGGCTCACCTGATGAAGTAGCAGCAGAAGATGAGGCTGAGCACGAAGATGAAGATGCCGGTGCCGAAAATGACCATGTAGATGTTGAGGGGCAGGTCCTGGAAGGTGACGGGCGGCATCGTGCAGGGTTTAGTGGGGTAAATCAACCCCAGGCTGCAGGAGCACCCTTGGCGGGAAATGAGAGAAATTCAGCGTTTAGGTGAAAAGGAGGTGAAGGAGTCACGCTGGGAGAGCAGAGAGAGCCAGGGCTGACTCTGTCCCCTCCAGAGTTTGCCAAGTGGGCAAAAAGCAGCACTAAGACATCGTCCTGTGCCCGGTGAGGCGAGATCTCCCCTGAAAGAGCAGCAGCCCCTCAGAGCAGCTCCGCTGCATTTCCACAGCCACCAGCCCCTTCTGCAGCAGCTCCCGGCAGGATCCAGGCGGCTGGAGGAGCAGCAGGCCCCGGGATTTCATCCCCGGGGGAATACACGGAGGCTGGAAAGGGATTCAGGGAAGGACAGAGCTAAAAACCAGCCTGAAAAACAGCAACAGTTGGCGGCTGTCATCGCCCCAGCAGGAGCAAGCGGCTGGGGAGAGGCGCTGGGGCCACTGAGCCCCGGCTGACCCAGTCCCCTGTCCCAGCAAAGCCACGGGGGCCACCCCAGGGCCACCACGGGGGACACGCGGGTGTCACGCAGAGCTGGTGACAGCACAGCTGGTGACAGCACAGCCACCCCGGGAGGCTCCCACGGAGCCCCAGCCCCCTGACACTGCTCAGAGCTGCTGCAAAGCCGGGCTCTGGCACGGAATGAGCCCCGCTTTATGTCTGGGAATGGCTCTGACCCCCCTGGAGCCGGGGCTTTGATTTCTCCTCAGCTCTCACTTGAAAGGAGAGGAGCCCCCAGCCCCATCTGTGCCCCATGGAGCAGCTCCCCCGGCCCCTCCCTTCCGCCCAGCACCCTGCTCCTCATCAAACAGCCCTGGCTTTAATTACAGCCCCCAGCCCCTCCGCCTGTTCCTCAGGAGAGGCTGGAATTTGCTCCGCTGGGACAGGCAGGAGCGGGCAGCAGAACCCCCTGCACCAGTGGGGACACCCAGGGCTGGTCTGTCTGGTGTCCTCCCCGCGGTGACAGGGAACAGCAGGACGCCTGCCCAGCCCGGGCTTCAATTTTGCCAGAAAAGCGTTTTCTTGGAAGCAGAAGGAGCCCAGGTACAGTTTGGCCCATCAGGGCTGTGGTTTGCCCCTCTTCCTCCTCCTCCTCCCCACACAGATTTAACCCAAACTCCCTCTGTGAGCTGTGCTGGGGACACAGAGCAGCCCAACGGGGTGACCCCAGCCCTGTCCCCCACACCAAACCCCACAGCCCCACATCCAACCCCTCCTCACACCCCTCGTGCTCCAGCAAAGCCAAGTTTGGCCCCTCAGAGCCCACATTTTGATTTATTTCACAGCATTTCCACTCAGGACCCACACAAGTTTCCCCCACACACACTGYGCAGGGTTTTTGCTGAGCTGAGCTTCTCCCCCACCCCAATTCCTGTTCAATAAAACCAACGGAAAACTCAGCAGGTCATTAAATAAAACCATTCTTTCTCCTCCCACACAAAAGCTGTGGGCTCTGCACCAGAGAACTGAACGCAGTTTTTGTACCGGTTTTGCTGGGCTGCTGGAAAAAATCCCTGCAAAAAGCTGCCCTGAAGCCAAGTCCAGCACGGGGGATGAGGAGCTGCCCCCACATAAATTTCCCGGGGTCTGCACAGTCCTGAGCTCCAGGTGAGCAGCAGGAGGGAAAGCTGGGCTGCGAAGGAGGAGCTGAAATCCCAGGCAGCAGCCTGAATAAACCCATTTAGGTTAAAATGTGATTTTTCCACCAGCCCTGTGAAGGCCCTTAACAGCACCGGGCTCTGATTTATCAAATATCTGTGAGCCCGGGGCCCGAAGCCAAAGCGCACAAGTCGGGTGCCCAGGCCCGGTGCCCTCACCCCACACCTCGGCCTGGGAACAAGGCTGGGCTCTGTCCTGCTGTCCCCAAAGCCTGGCGAGGCTGGAGACAGCTGGGGCTGGAGCCTCAGGAAGCAAAATCTCTCTTATTTAGGAGGTTTCTTGGGCACGGCCAAGCGTGGAGCTGCTGCGGAGCTTTTCCCTGCACCCGCACGCTGCCACATGTGTGGGACAGCTGCCCGGGGGAGCGGGGGCTCCGTGTCCCCCACGGCCCCCAGGGCACACGAGGGATGTGTTACAGGAGAGGAAGCCGCTGCTCGCTTTATATTTAGCTTCAAAGGCTGCAACCCTCCCATAAATTAAACCAGCCCGGCCTTTGTTGCCGGGGCAGGGCTTTGATGCTCCTCCACTCCTCGGCCACAAAAATAACCCGGTTCTCGTTTGAACCGAGCCCCCCTCGCACGGGCAGACCCAGCTCCACGCTCCTGAGAGCTCCTCACGGCGAGTGCGACCCTGCGGGGCCGGGGCCGCGTCCGGAGGCCCCTAAAAAATGACTTTGTTCCACTTTTGAGGGCACACGAAAGAGGGTTTGAGGTTGGGGTTTTTTTTTTGGTGCAAGCGGCCAAAGCGTGGCCAATCCATTCCGCCGGGTGCTTTCTCCCCGAGAGCCGAGCGGGGGGACCGAGACCCCGGGAGCGGCCGGGGGTACCCGGGGGGTGCCTGGGGAGTGCCCGGGGGATGCCCGGGGGTGCCCGGGGGATGCTCGGGGGATGCCCGGGGGCTGCCCCGCTCCCCCCCGCAGTCAGTGCCCCCCTTGCCGGGCACAGAGGAGGGGACACCCCCTGCCCGCCCGCCCGCCCCCTCCCCGCGCTCACCGTGGCACCACTGGAACGGGGGCATCGGGCGGCTCCGCGGGGCCGCGGCTGCTCCGCCGGGCCATGGCCGTGCCCGCAAACCCCGCCCCGGCCCCGCAGCCCCCCCGGGGCCGCCCCCGGACCGCCCCCGCCCCGCCGGCACCGGCGGTGGCCCCGGGCGGCCGCAGCCCCGGCGTGTCCCTGCCCGGGCGGGGCTGCGCTCCGGTCTCGCCTGCCCCGGGTGGCACCTGGGGCCTCGGGTGGCACCCGGCCCGTCCTCGGGCACGCAGAGGAGCCCTTTGGTCTCGGTGTCAGGTTTGGGACACCGCAAGTTGGATATTCGGGAAAATTTCTTCGTGGGAAGGGTTTTCCTCTCCCTGTTGCACTTGAGGTGAAGGCAGGAAGGAATTCCTCCCTGGGAGGCGCTGGGATGGAATTCCCAGAGAAGCTGTGGCTGCCCCTGGATCCCTGGCAGTGCCCAAGGCCGGGCTGGACGGGGCTTGGAGCAGCCTGGGATGGTGGGAGGCGTCCCTGCCACGGCAGGGCTGGGGTGAGATGGGATTCAAGGTCCCTCCAACCCAAACCAGTCTGGGATTGAGCTCAGCGGTGACAGGGCGCTGCACAGGCCCCGCTGTGCCCCAAGCCACGGCGCTGGCCCTGCACGGCCCCCAGGCCCCTCTCCCTGCCCGTTTCCACCATCCCAGCTCGGCGCAGCTGCAGCCCAGCGCTGCTCCGGGGCCCTCCGGAAGCGCAGGAAGAATGGAGCTAAAACGGGAGCGGGAGGACAATGAGGGCTGGCAGCCTGGGGCCACCCGGGCCGCCCCTTCCCGGCCTTGGCATCCTCCTGAGCTCGGCCCAGCCAGCCCTGCCGCTCTCCGGGGTGTTTGTCACAGCCTGGGTGGCCACTCTGAGCTGCCTTTGGGACACTGATGCGGCCACCTCGTGCTGGGCGGTGACCCTGGGACTGCCAGCCCGGCTCTGCTTCCCCCCAGGAGCCGCAGTTTGTCCCCACTGCTGGGAAAAAGAGTGGGGACCCCAGGACAGGCACTGAGCGGGGGCTCAGGTTTGATCCCTGGACTGAGAATTCGGGGGGACTCAGGTCCATCTGGACCCCGAGCACTCGGGTGATGCTCTGTCCCCCAGTCCTGTGACAGATCCCAGCCTGAGCTGTCCCCGAGCACGCCAGGGGTGTCCAGGTTCTTCCTTAGCACTGCCTTTATTTCCACAGGGTGACACGAGGCACGGGGGACACCCAAACACTACGACAGGAGCTTGCCTGGGCCCACACCCCAGAGCTGACTGACATCACCAGAAACACACGGGACACGCGACAGGGGACGCAGGAGCTGCAGTGTCCTGGCAGGGAGGGACACGACTGGCTGGGCAGGTGCCAGGGGGGACAACGAAGCCTTGAAGGCTCCCTGGAGCCCACGGGGACGGAGTGACCAGTGACGGTGACGTGGGGCCGAGTCCTCCGGAGGCGTCTTGGAGCAAGCGGGCTGGGGAGGAGGCCATGGCCAGGCCTCCCTGGGGGGCAGAGCTGCAGGTGGAGGGCCCGGACCGGACCACGGGGACGGCTCGCAGGTCTGGGGGACCCCCTGAGCTGGGGGGGCTGCGGGGCCGGGCGGGCAGAGCTCCCGCCCTCCCTCAGGAGCTCCTCTTGAGCCGCAGGGCGTTGTCCAGGGCCACCAGCTGGCGCAGGAAGCCGCGGTTGGGGATGATCCCGCGGTGGTCCTTGACCGTCTTTATGGCTTCGACCAGGGGCATGTGGTGGCGGATCATGAGGTAGGCGAGGACCAAGGTGGCCGACCTGCTCACCCCGACGGCACAGTGCACGAGGATCCTCCCTGGGGGGACACAGCAGCTGGGTCACAGCAGAGCCAAAACATCGCAGTTAAAAACCTGCTGAGCGCCCAGCTGTGCCRCGGAGCACCCGGAGCCCTGGCTCAGGTGGGCAGCACCTGGCGGGGCATGAGGGGCCCCAGCTGTGAGGCACCGAGGTCACCTCATGGCAAAGGCGTGTCCTGAGAGCCCAAAAGAGACCCAGAAACAGCTCAGGACACAAACTGGGGCTGTGACTTGGGGGGACAGTGCTCTCATCCAGCCTGCTCSCTCTGGGAGGAGGTGATTCCATGCAGGAATTCCACCGAGGTGATCCCATCCAGGGGACACCATCCCAGCCTAGAAACACCTTTTGTTTCCCAGGATCCTTAACCACAGGACACCACCCCAGCTCCCCCTTTCACAGGGCAGTTCCCCCCATCCTTCCACCCTCTCCTCTCCCAGAACCTTCCCCAGGGACCTTCATTGAGGGCCTGGTGGATGAAGTCGGCGGCGGGGTAGAAGTAGGGGCTCATGTCGAAGGAGGGGGAGTCGTGGGCCTCGATGCCCAGGTAGCGGATGCCGGTGCCCTCGTAGTACTCGGCGCCGCCGCGCCAGCGGCAGTGAGAGGCGTTCAGCACGTGGGTGATGCGCAGCTGCAGCAGCTCCCGCCGGTTGGACGCGATATCTCTGCAGGGACAGCAGGGAGGGGACGCCTCAGACCAGGAACGGTGTCCCAGCACGGCGGAAAGGCTGCCCTGGACAAATGTTTCTGGCTGAGAGAGCTGGATGACGAAAACCTGATGGATTTTTGAGGTTTTTGGGTTTTATGGTGATCTCCCAACCCTGGCTCTGTGGATGCCCCACCTGTGCCCACCCCAGCTCAGCAGAGCTGTGACCTCCCTGCACAGACAGCCCCGCTCACCTCCTTCCTCCTTCGTCCCAGTGCTCTGCACCCATCACATCCTGCTCTCCCTCACCTTCCCCACCTCCCCGTGTCCCCAAAATGCCCCCTGTCCCTGTCCCCTGCCGCACTTACTGGTCGCCCAGGTAGAGGCCTGGCCACACCTCGTCGGCGTGGTTGCAGGCCGTTTTCCCCGTGTACAGCAGCCGCTCCAGCTCGAAGACGCTGAGGATGGGGTGGCTCCCGCGCTCGTCCCGCGGGGCCCGGCTCGGGGACCTGCTGCTGTTCCTGTAGAACCTGGACAGGAAAGCCATGGGAGCTGCCCAGACCCACACGGCATGCCTGTGGGGGCGGGGAGGCCGGACAGGGGGCTGGGGGTCACTTCTGCTGCTGCTGCCACCCACGGTCCTGTTGGGAAGCAGTGGAGAGGCTGTCAGGAGAAACGGCCCCTCACCCAGGGCCTGGGGGTGTCCAGGGGAGGGAACGGGGCTGGGGATGGGGCTGGAGCACCAGGAGAGGCTGAGGGAGCTGGGAAAGGGGCTCAGCCTGGAGAAAAGGGGGATCAGGGGGGACTTTGTGGCTCTGCACAACTCCCTGACAGGAGGGGGCAGCCGGGGGGGGTCGGGCTCTGCTCCCAGGGAACAGGGACAGGAGGAGAGGGAACGGCCTCAGGCTGGGCCGGGGGAGGCTCAGGGTGGACATCAGCAGGAATTTCCTCATGGAAAGGGTGCTCAGGCCTTGGAACTGCCCAGGGAGGTTTGGAGTCCCCATCCCTGGGGGTGCCCAAGGAACACCTGGATGTGGCACTCAGTGACAAGGTGGGCATCGGGCACAGCTTGGACTCGATGATCCTGGAGGGCTTTTCCAACCTCGGGGGTTCTGGGATTCTGTGGTGCTGCAATTTGGGACCTCTCACTCAGTCCCTGTTGTGGAAACACCGGCCCAGAGCAGCCAGGTCTCACCCTGCTGATGTCAGGTCACCCACCCGCTGCTCCCCGGCGTGAGCCGAGCATTCCCTACATCCCTTCCAAGAAGGAAAACTGCTGGGGAGAAGTTCCTGCTGCCAGGGCTGGGGAGCAGCCAGAACCCTGAGCCTCCACAGGCCGAGCTTTCGCTCCAGCCCCCCGACTTTGGGCTGCGGCCACCTTGGCAGGAGACGCTCGCACAGGACCCCCTCCCGTGGCTCCGCTGCCAGGGGACGGTGCCAGCTCGGGGCTGGCGCTGCCAACCTGCGCTGGCAGGCGAGGAAAGGCGGCCAGGTCTGGGCACGGCACCAGGGCTGGGGAGGAAAAGCCCCCGAACAGGTGGAGGATTCCATATGGCGMCAGGAGCCTGGCCAGGGCCCAGCCTCCTCCTGAGCCTGCAGGGAGGGCCGGGCAGGGTTAACCCCTCCATGGGCACGGCCCTGCGGCTGCTCTGGAACATCCAGGGCTGCTTTGAGGTGGGAAGAGTTAACTGCAGGGCATGAGAAAGCTCCTTTTACCCAGCAGCTGCTCCAGGACACAGCCCTGCTCCCAAACCTTCACTGCTTGTTACACATCTGCAAGGACCCTCCCCCCCCGGGCAGCCCAACCCAGCGGTTCCTGCTGCCAGATGTGGTCAGAGAGGCCTTTTCTCGCTGCCTTCGCTGCTGCCCCTCCCTCAGGAGGAGAAATTCTCTGTCTCACCTCGCTGCTGCTGCCCCGGAGCTGCCCCGGAGCCTCCGCTCCCCTCCCAGCGCTGCCCAGTTGGGGCTGGGGGGGCACAGCGACCTCGGGCTGAGCCCGTCCCTCTGCTCCGACACCCCCCGAGGCTCCGGCCGGCGGAGCAGAAGGAAGGAGCCTCCAGCCATTTCTTGGCAACGCAGAGGAAAACGTGGCAAGGGCACGGGGGAGCTCGGRGGGAGCCCAGAGACACCCAGGGTGTCCCCCCGCCCCTTCCCTGCTCCAGGGGCGCAGCTCGGGGCCCTGCACGGGACAGGCCAGCCCCGGCCAAGTGTCAGCCCCGGTCCCCAGCACAGCTCACAGCCCAGCGCCCGGTGCCAGCCCGACTCATTCCCCCTGCTCTGATCCAACCTGGGCTCCTCCAGGCTGGGAATTGAGGCTGGCAAAGCCCAGCCGGGCAAGGCGCCGGGCAGGGCCGAGTGCCGGGGCCCCTAAACCCTGAGTGACCTTGGCTGCGGCACAGCCACGCGTCCCCAGCCCCGGGCGGCGCCGGGGCACAGCAGCAGCAGGGGCTGGAAAGCGGCTGGATCATGGAGAGGGCTGGAAGCAGCCGAATTCCAGCCCCTCTTACCGCCACAGCTGGCTGGGAAAAGAACCGTCCCCACCCAGGCCGGGGGGGCAGCCGCCGGAACCCCGGCCCAGAGCCGCTTCCCGGGGCTCAGGGGAAAGGCTCTGCCCCACATCCCGAGCCGGGAACAGCCCCTGGAGCGCTCCWGGCGCCTCCCAGGCAGGGGCTGTCCCCCCCTGTTCGGGAGGCGATCCGGGGGCTGCTCCCCCGGCCCCTGTGCCCGGCTGGCAGGGAGGGGACGTCCTGTGGGACGCGGGGAGCGCTCCGAGGTGCAGGAACGATCCTGTGGGACGCAGGGACGGTCCCGTGGGATGCGGGGAGAGGTGCGGGATGCAGGAATGACCCCGTGGGGTGCAGGAATGATCCCGAGGGATGCAGGAGGGAGCCGTGCCGAAGCTCCGCGGCTCAGGGACACCCCGGGACCCGCGGGGAGGGGACGGCCACCCCCGAGCGTACCTTGGCGAGGGCCGGGATGCGGCGCCGGGATCGGGGCGGGATCGGAGCGGGATCAGCTCCAGTCGGCCATGTCTCGCTGCTGCCGCCGCCGCTGGAGGGAGGCTGATGTAGGAACATCTATTTTAAGGCATGACATGGCCAGAGGCTGGGTTGTTTATGCCAGGCTGGGCACGGAGGGGCGCGGGAGGACCGAGGGACACGCACGGACACCGCACAAGCGCCCGCGGCCGCGCAGCAGCGACAGCGACAACAAGAACGTCCCCAAATCCTCCCCCAGCCCCGCTCTCCCTCCTCCGCCTCCCTCCCCGAGCCAGGGCAGAGAAGGAAAAGCTGCCGAAGCGGTGCTGAGGACACGATTTCCCTCCCCGGGGATCTGCAGCTGTCTCCAGCCGATGTTTCTCCGTGGTTTTTTTCACAGCTGACCTCGTCCCCCGCTCCCTTTGCACGTCCAGGGCTCGGTGAGATTTTCTCCGTTTGCAAAAAAAATAAACCCTGGATTCATGTGGGGATAACAAAACAGAGAATGGCGTGGCTTGGAAAGGACCGTAAAGATCACCTCGTTCCATGGGCAGGGGACAATTATGACAATTTACAAATTCCTGTGAAAGTCAGGGAATATTTTTTTCCCCAGGAGGAAAAGAAATTAAAAAAAAAAAAAAAGAGGGAACTCAGGATTGAAGCTTTTTTGTTTTGACAGCTTCTAAACGCCACCATTCATTTCACAAGTGCTGCAATGTTTCAGTTAAACATTTTCCAGGCAGAATATGCTCCCTTTCCCTTTGAAGCGCTGCCTTCCCAGCGAAAAGTTTGACTCAGATCAGAAAGTGGGAGTGTGGTGGGAAAAACAACCCGAGGAAGGATGGAAATGAGCTGTTCCAGGCTGAGTKACACATTCCGAGATTCKTGGCGTGCCCTCCCCCACTCCTGCTTGATCGAAAAGCAGGAAATTCTCCTGGTTTTTTGCAGCCGAACCTGTGTTTATCCCGGGATATAATCCCGGGATTATCCCAGAAGGATCGAACAGGGAGGTCCTGGGTGGGGGCTGCTTCTGTGGCCTCACTTCTGTGTCTGCCAACGGGATTTCRCAGCTCTGGGATGCTCCAGCTAGGGAAAAACCTGTCCTGAACCCTTGAAAAATTGCAGAAAAATGGAGCTTTTCACTTCTGCCTGGCCACACTCCTCCAAAAAACAGGCACTGAAAGGAAATTTCTGAGCTCTCAGAGACACTTTCAGTGTGGACAGCAGCAGCCCTGTCCCTCCCCTGCCCCAGGGAATTCCATTCTGAACAGAAGTGCCTACAAGGCCCGGCACAAAAGGTTRAATCTGAATTWAAAAAAAAAMCAAAACCAAAACCAACAAACCTACACGAAAGAAAATGAGGTGGATAAATGTTTTGGCAGAGCGTTGCCTGCAGGGAGCTCGCCGGTCATTTAAGTGGAGGATTAGTGGTTGTTCTGTTTTTGTTCCAATAATAATGCTGGGATTGCTCTGTAAAGCGGCCAGAAGGCCCCGACAAAGCCGGGGAGTGCTCCTCGGATAATGAAATTTCAGCTGCTTTGAGATGCCCGGGCAGCTGCATCGAGGAACGGCGTCACCGATTTCTCTGTCTGGGACACAGCCCCGACCTCTTTCCTCCCCCCCGTCCCTGTTTTCCGTGGACAGCAGCGCTGAGCTGCTCCCTGCAGGATTTATCCGCTCACGGGAGCTCCTGGAGCTGCTCCCTGCAGGATTTATCCGCTCACGGGAGCTCCTGGAGCTGCTCCC
>RAHM01000235.1:1108027-1130917 GCA_003713295.1 Parotia lawesii | reverse complement strand
GGGACAGAGTGACCAAAAAGGGGACAGGGTGACCGGCACGGACAGAGTGACCCAAAAGGGGACAGGGTGACCCAGCAGGGGACAGAGTGACCCAGCAGGGCTTTTGTCTCCCTCTCCGGCTCCGACTCCCGCTCTCGTCCCTTTGTGCAGCCCCGCGGTGCCGCTGCCAGGGCGATAAACGCGTCCTGTTTACGGGCACAGAAATTCCCACCTCAGCGCTTCTGCCGGGCCCGCGAATGGGGACAAAAAAGCGACTTTTCAAAGCATTTCAGATTCTGAGCGCTGCAAATGAGAAAAGGCACAGTTCCTCCCCAGCCGGAATGGAGGCAATTACCCTGTGAATGGAAACGCGATTTCCATCCCTTCCGCCTCTGAGGCTTTTAGGATCCATCAGGTCCTTATTTGTGGGGACCTTCAGCGGTTTGGGGCTGCTCGAGAGCGGGGAAGGAGGAAATTGCTTTGCTGTTCTCACACTGGTTAAATAAAAGTCTTTGAGAGCCTCGGGGACTGAGTTTTTCTCTCCACAAAAGGCTGCAAACTTCCCTCCTCCTTCAGGCCCGAACCGCCGTGGCTTTCCGCTGGTGGTTATGCACAGAACATGGAATTTATTTATATAAAAATATGTATTTACACCTCTCAGACCTCGCTGGGCAATTTCCCTGTRCAGGAGAACACTAGGAAATAATCAGGAATAACATTCCTAATAATACATTGATAATAATAATAGTAATGCTAATACTATTATTATTATTATTAATAAAATAATCAGGAATAACATTTCCTCCCTCATCCAGTTTGTTCTGCCAGGATCGGCTTTTTCTCAGCTGCCCTTTCTCTTGCATTTGCAGAATATTCTGTTAAATTTCTCCTCCCTTTGCTCCCCCTTTCCCACTCCATGTGGGACTGGAGGAGCTCTCCACCAGCAGCATCTGTGTTTAATCAGCTTTAAAACTTCCACAGGCTATATGTGAGTAAGGGAAATGCTCCGGACAGGGAATAATTATCCCTTTAATTACATGGATCCACTGCTGGGGGGCTCAAGGAGAGCAGGGGGCACTTCCAGGCTGGGGAGCAGCAGCCAGGACATGGATCTGCCTTAAATCCCATCCCATTCCATGGGCAGGGGCACCTCCCACTATCCCAGCCTGGCCTGGGACATTATTTCCCCTTGTTTTAGATCCTCTCCCTATCAACAGGCTCAGAGAAGGACCAACAGCAAAAATCCTAAAATATTCCATGGAAAACCACCGAGGAGCAAGGACAGAGCAGAGACTCCTGGCTGATCAATGAGCTGGTYAATGGGGCCTCCACCATGTCCCAGTTTTCCCATATTTGGGAAAGTCGATCCTAATTAACTAATGATGGGAATTTATTTAAAACACGTTTATCCTCACGGGGCCACACACTCCTAACTGGAGCAACTTCAATTCCGTCTGGAGAAGATGGAGTTTTTGAGAGCAAAAATTGACCAGGAATTAAAAACTTGGTTCCCATCAGCCCGTGGGTGCTCTCAGCCCATCCCAGCTGTGCAGAAAAATCTCCTTTTTGCTGGGATTTTGCTCTGCAGCTGGGCCTGGCTGTGGATTTGATGTGTGAGTGGAAAAAATCCTGGTTTTAATTCCAACAGGTGCTGYCTTCACACAAATAATGATCACCAGGAGCCTTGCAGATGGGCTGGCAGAAGAGCTGCGCTCCTGTAAAGTTTTTACATCAATTCTGCATTCCCGAATGGATCCAGATAATCATCGGAGATTTTCTGAGCTTCTCTGAAGCCTCTGATCCGGGGGCTCCGTTGTTAAATGTGTTTATCACACACGCACAAACCCGGCAGCAAAATTCACGGGAGCTTTGTGCTCYGAAATCAGCGTTTTCCGCGTGAGATTCACCTCGCGGGGGGAACAAATTCAAGGTCAACGTCTCACTTAGCTCCGGTTCTGAAATCCCAAATCAGACTCTTTGATTGCGGGATCTCAGGAAGGGGAGGATGAAAAGCCGAGCCTGGCTCTGCATCGCTGTTTGCTGCTCCCTCAGGGGAGGCAGAGGAGCTCTCCAGCCCCCAGAAATCATCGCCGCCTTCAAGCACAACAATGGGAGCCCGGAGCATCACAAAGTGTTGGCTGTGGCTGTGATTCGCTCCTCTCGTCAGATAAACACCGAATTTCCAGCGTTCTGGATGTCAGAGGGGGCTCTGCTCTGCCTGGGCACGGATTGGATTCATCATTCCAGGGGAAAAAAAGGTGGATGGAGCAGAGGGCAGGGATCGGGAAGGATGAATGAAACATCCTTCTCCTCAATGGCCTCGGAGTTTGCCCCGTCCTTCCCTCCTTGTCCTCTCTGGCTGCGGGATCATCACGGACCGGACCTTCAGCTCTGCTTTTGGACACACAGAAAATAAAATAATTGGCCCCGAAAACAATTTCCCCGTGATTAAAGATCCGCTGCTGCTAAAAATATTGAAAGCAGGAATCAGGCCGAATAATAGACTTGGCAGCGTGCAGCAGAGCTGACAGAAACTGCTGGCACCGTGCAGAAAACAAACATCAAAAGACAAAATAGCTTCAGACTCTCTGAAGCACTGGAATTTTATTTTTTTTCCCCTCCCCTTTTGCTGATGCTGTTTTGCCAAGGTTCTTTGTGCATCCTTGTGTAATTCCAGCTAGTTCTTGAATTCAGGTTATTCTCTGAAATGCCCCTGGGGTGGCTCCTGCACTTGGGTGCCCCTCACTGTGCTCTGAGCCACCCTCAGGGTTCGGAGTGGGAGTGGAACTGTCAGGGGTGTCCTGAAGCTTTTATTCCACTTAATTTGCTTCCTCTTTTCCTTAAAATGTTCTGGAAGTGGTTCCTCCTTTCCTCCTTCCCCTCTCTCAAGATGTGTCCTGCCAGCCCTGTGGTCACTGCTGCCACCGAGCCGCCCTTTATTGATAACCCAGCCCATCATTGGCTCTGTGGGTGTGATGTGAAGGCTCATGAAGGGCCTGACCCAGAGAAGCCCCTGGACACCTCCCCGAGGGCAGGACATGGAATTCCCCAGGGAATCCATGGCTCCTGGTGGGATCAGGCTGTGTCCATGCTGATTTTCCACAGGGATTTATTCAGTGCTCTGAACCTGCCTCAGCTTTGCTCTCACCTGAGTGAAGCTGCAGCRTCCCCCGAGCCCTTCCCGAGGTGCAGCCACTGCTCCAGGGTGACTGCCCGGGGTTCAAACCCCTCTGCAGGGCTCTGGCAGCACCTGGGGGATGCCAGAGAGGACATCAGGCAGGTTTTTGTGGGATCAGCTCCRTGCTCGGCRTTCCGGTGTCAGAATGCCYGGGAAGGCGCCGGAGCAGTGCAGCGGGAGCTGAACCGACACAAACGCGGCTCTGTCCTTTCCGCCCCAGGGAGCTGAGCCTCGGTGACACCTCAGGGTTCCATCACTGCCGCAGAGCTGGGGGAGGGAGGGAAGAGCAGGAGGTGGAAAAGGCCAAATCCCTCACCAACTTCATTCCTGTTTTATAGGCAGGAGGAAAACACCCYCAGACACTTCAGGTGCCACAGCTCAGGAGCCTTTTCAGTGAAGGGCCTGGCTAGAAACTGCCAAGAGCTGCAGCAGCTTTGGCAGGAGCTGAGGAAAACATTTGGGGAGCTGAGGAGCAGCGATGGAATCGAGTCAGAGCCAGTCTGGGAAGAAGRAATGGCAGAGGACATGGGAGAGGTGAGGCACTGACCCTGCTCAGTGCTCAGGACACTGCAGGACAGAGGTGCTGAAGGACTGGAATGTCCTGAACACAAAGGGGCAATTCCCAGGGCTGGATGTGACCACGAGGTGCTTTGGGGGCTGCTGATCTCTGCAGACCCTGCGGACATTGAGCGCTGAGCACCACGGCTGGGGTGGTTTTTGCACCCAAACACAAACTCCCACAGGAGCAGAGGATCTGGCCAGGTCTGGAGCCCAGGGGAGCTTTTTGAGAGGCCCCCAGGGGTTGGCGTGGGGCTGACGACCACCTTGGACACGAGCTGTCCTCCTGCTCTGAAAACAAAGCACAGACACGTGAGAACCATACAGAGTCCATGCAGCCCTGCCAGCCGCTCCTCACACCCCGAATGCCCAACTAGGAGTGAGGGCTGGGCAGCAGCGCCTGTGGATGGCGGGGAGGGTTTTTTCCAGGGTCAGGAGATAATGACCCCGAAAGTTTCAAGACTCTGAGCACGGTGGAGCAGCCAAATCCTGCTGTCAGTCTGAAGCTTGTTAGCAACACTCGTCTGGCTGGGCTCGGGGTGATTAGCGAGCTTCCAGACCGTGTGAAGGAGCAAGGGCTAACAAGGTTTGGATTCCACCTTCCACCAATAAAAGCAGCAGAGTTTTCCCTTCGTTTGCTCGGCTGTCGGAGGCTTTTTGTTGTGTTTCTTAGGGGGAAAAATTGGTGTGGTCAGGAATCGCCCCTCCTGAATGCACTGACAGCAATAAAAGCATCCAATTACTTCTACTGGCATTCTTTTTTAATTCTCTGTTTGTGCAAACACTCCCACGAGCACGGGGAGTTCTGCAGGGATTAGATCCTTAACCAAGCATGAGAACCACCTGTGCAGGCACAGGATAAATCCCCATGAACACAAACCAGCCCAGGATGAGCCGCACGGATCCGTATTCATCCAGCCCCTGGTGCAGAAATCCCRGACACACAGCCACGAGCAGGAGCTCTGGTCAGCACAACCCTCACATCTCCCGTGTTCACACCCCTCTGGTGCAGGCACAGCCACAGGAAAGGTTCAAACCCTTCCTTCCAGAGGCAGAAACATCAGCCTGCCGTTCGCAGAGCGCGTTTTCCTAATGAAAATGCTCCTGGTCAAAAGCAGAACATCAGCAGGAATTACTGCCGCGTGCAGAAAGAGGTGGGAAAATCCACTGGAGGTGGGAAAATCCACTGGAAGTGGGAAAACCCATTGGAGCCCGGCTGTGGATGCTGGCACAGCCAGGACAGCTGTGGGGCAGCCACCGCCGGTGCCCTGTGACGGGATCCCGCAGCACTGCGGCGGCTCCGCCCCTTCCCAGTTTCCCCATTCCCGGGAAATAATTGAAAATCATTAAAAATCATTAAAAATCATTAAAAATCATTAAAAATCATTAAAAATCTTCATCGGCGCCGCGCTCGGCCCCGCGCAGAGCTCGGGCTGCGCCTCCCGCCGCGGCCCCCAGATGGAGCTGCTCAGCTGCCGCAAACTCCGCCAAATCGGGGTTTTTGTGAAAGAAAACCTTAAATCCGATCACCCGGAGATAAACCCGGGCCTTGTTAAACTCCACCAGCCGCAGTTAAGCCTGACACCTGCGTGTGCGCCTTTGCCATAACGCGCCTGGTGCTGAGCTGGCGCTGGAGCAGAGGCTGGGGGTGACATTCCCAGGGTTGGGCGGTGACATTCCCAGGCTGAGGGTGACATTTCTGGCTCCCTGCCTTGGCCAGGTGTTATCCCAAATCCCACGGGAAGGACAGACCCTCCAGACTCCCTCCCAGACCCTTCCGAGGTCACAGAAGAACCCCCAGCTCACACACCCCCTTTGCATCCCCCACGGACGGGACTGTCCCAAAATCCCTGAGCGCCCCAGACGCCTCCAGAAGCGCGCAGCAAAGTGCCCGATTTTCCAGCTGGATGAGCATTTAATGCCTCTCCAGCCTCCCCAGCTCCTGGGCAGCACGAAATGTCACTTGAGGAGCRGCACCTCAGAAACCAGGGCAGAGCCGTGGCCAGACCTCAAATACCAGCGGAGGTCAGGGCTGTCGGTGGGATAATGCCAAGCGGATTTCGGGAGCACAGGTTCCATTTAGCGAATGTTAAAGGCTCATTTCTGCTCCGGAGGTGAAGCCAGGGGCAAAGGTTGAGCTCCTGCTCCCTGATCGCTCTCGTTCCCAGCCAGGAGCAAAAAGCAGCAATTAAAGAGGTCAAAGCTGTGATGTCTGGGTAAAAAAAGTTTTAAAGGACTTGGGAAAAACATGAAAAGTGAAAAAAACCCCAACSCCACGCTGTATCTCCTCCTCCAAAAGCTGTTATAGTTTTTAGATCATCRACTCGTGCTGTGACGCCCACAAGAATTCGCTGACTGAGCCTTTTGCACTCATTTATTTTGGGAGTTTGGTGCTGAATGAACGAACCGCAGGGTTTTGGGAGGGGAGGAGGCGCAAGGACACCGAAGGAGGAGCAGGGAAGTGTCCCAGGATAAAAGGGAGATGGGGAAGAATGGGGGATTTTGTTCAAAAAAAAGAAATAYGGGAATGCAGAATTCCATCTGAAGGCGCTGCAGCTGTGCCTCTGAGGGGATGCACCAGCATTCCCTGAATTTCCCATTCCCAYTCCAGCCTCTCACACTTGGCCAACGTTTTCCCATTGCACACTTTGAGTAAATCCTACCCCAAACTTAGGGAAACATCTGCAGCAGGGAGGCTTTCCACGGAAAGGAATTCATCCAGTGAGAGCTGTGGATTTTTAAAGTTTTCCCCAGTGAAATCCAGGGATGTTTTTGCTGAAATAGTCCCAGATGATCACAACGGGGATTTGTTTCTAATTGGTAAAAACCGACACATTACAGCGAGTGAGGCTGGGAAAAGATGGAAACAGAGATGGAAACTGCTCCGGGGTTTGTTTGCTTTAATTACAGGTGTGCAAAAGAAATATAAAATGGCCGGGAAGTTGATCAGCAGCCCAATTATGGATCACCCCTGGATTATTTATTGGCAATCCCATGGGAWCAGCTTCCAGAAGGTTCCAGCAGGAAAGCCGGAAGTTGTTCTTCTCTTTTGAGCACTGCCCTGATCCCCGTTACGAGGGCGAATGGCAAAGCCCTGCTGCCCCTTCCAYGCAGGTAAGTATTTAATAAATTAATTAATCCCTTCCCCACTTTGGGTTGAGGTCGGAGCTGATCTTCCCTCAAACACCCCCGAAGAGCCCCAGGAGCGCCTGGGAAGGCTCCTCCTGCCCCAGCACCCCCCTAATGAACACGGAGATCTCTCTCCAGCACTGAGTGGGGGAGATTGATAACGATTCTGTTCGCTTTTTTCCCCTTAAAAGAACTTAATGAGCCCAAATTGGCGGCTCSTAATCAGGCATCGGCCTTTGCATCTCCCCAGGTCTTGTTTACAGAAGCTTATTAGAGCAGAGCTCGCTGATGTGCGGGATGACTCCGGCATTGCCTAACGACCCGAGCAGGCGGCACAAAGCTCGGAAAATGAACCAGAAACGGTGATTAAAGGAACGATTCTTCCTGCAAACAGAGCCTGCTGCTCCCCGAGCCCCCGAGGCTGCTCCTGGATCTGCGAGGAATCTGCTGGGATCCATCCCGAGCTGCGCTGGGACACGGGACATGGAATTTCAGTGTGGTTTGGGTGGGAAGGGAACTGAAATCATCCAGTGCCACCCCCAGGGACACCTGCCAGTGTCCCCGGCTGCCCCAAGCTGGCCTTGGCACAAGGACACGGAAGGAGGAGCAGGGAAGTGTCCCAGGGTAAAAGGGGACTCGCAGAGGGGGATGGGGAAGAAYGGGGGATTTTGTTCAATGTATTAAAAGAAGAAATACAGGGATGCAGAATTCCATCTCTCTCTGAGGGGATGCACCAGCATTCCCTGRATTGCCCATTGCCAGCAGAAATTCCAGCCTCGGGATGGGGCAGCCCCAGCTTGGAGCGAGCGGTGGGGCTGGGAATCGCCTCCCTTTGCCAATGCATTCATGACCACGGGAACTTTATAACCTGCTCCAGGAAGGAGCTGCCTCCAGTTCTCTCTTTATTCTGTGTGCGCTGTTCTCAGCACCAGAGCTGCTCCTCCAAAGCTGGAACTCCCCTTTCAGCTGGATGTGAGCACAGTTGGAGCCCTGCAGGAACATCTGGAGACAGCACCGAGCCTTGTGCTCCACACGAGCTGCAGTCTGGCCCACCAGAAAGGCYCCAAAATGGAGATGTTTTGTTCCAGTCCCTGAGCATTTTCTTCTGAAAAATCAATGCAATTATTAATGAAACTATAAAACAACTTCACCCACTGGTTTTGACCAGTTTTGACTCTGGACTTGTCCAACTTGTCTGAAACTGAGGTGAAAATTGTAGGCCCAGAGGCCTCGTGGTGTGTCCGGAACACGCCCAGGTGAATTGTGTTCCCACGATCTGCCAGAAATGAGCATTTCCATGGAGCTGTGCTCAGMGCTCCCCCTTAATCAGCAGCTATCCTCTGTCTAGACAATAAGTAAGAGTGTTCTGTTCCTGCTGAAGTTCCCCGCTGGTGCCTGAAATGATTCCTTTCATCTCCCAGCCATAAAAGGATGCAAGGCCGTGCACTGAGCCAGGGCTGGCTTTGAAGCTGTTCTAACTAAAAACCCAAATTCAGGTGGTGCTGGTGGCCTCAGTTTGTGCCACTCCCTGGAGGGAGCTTTGCACATCCTCCTCCTCCTCCTCCTCCTCTCTCCCCCGGTGCATTTCCCATATTCCCGTGTTTTTATGGCATTCCCAGGGGATCAACAGAGCTCCAAGCACCCTCAGTGAACCCCAGGGACAGGCGGCTCCTTAAACATCAAGGAATTCAAGCTCCCTTTTGTCAGACAGAGCTGCTGCAGGAGCAAAAAGAACTTTATTTATTAGCTGGGCTAAAAAGCTCCCAGCCCCCCTCTCCCTGGCCTGCAATTCCATGGGCACAGTGAACATTCCCTGAGCAGCGTCCCTGCCTTCATCCCTTCCCTTCCATCAGGAATCAGCCAGGCCCTGCAGCGGCCTCAGCCGGGAGTGGAGGTGTCTCACGGAAGGCTGGTGGGTTTGTATCAGTTCTGGGAAGTCTGGGGAAATCACAGACTGGGGAAATCTGGGGAAATCACATCCTCTCCTTTCCCAGCTCACAGTTCCCGGCTCTCCAATGCAACTCAGGGCCCGGCTGTCGCTGTGGCAGGGAAGGGCCCAGCTCTGGGTTACAGCACAGATTCGATATCAGAGGAGCTGCAAGGCTTTAAATTGTCCTTCCCTCGGGTAAAGCGCCTCTCCTGCTGCTAAAACACAGCACAGGGACTCTCTTTGGGGAGGAATTTGGGTTATTTGGCGACTGCAGGAGGCCCTGGGAGCTCCGGCTCTGCTGCCAGGAGGCCACACCGAGTCCCYGGCAGGACAAGGAGGTGCTGCTGCTCCTTCCTTGGGGGGATTGGAAGGGAACTGATGCCTGGAGAGGCCACCTAAAAACAGAGACTGGACAGGAGTAAGGAATAAAGGTGGATATTTATTTGAAAGGCCTTCAAAGGTACCCCTGGGGAGCCAGAGGCCACTGCCGAGATGGACCCTGAGATGGACGAAAGGTCACGAGTTCTTCACACTTTTATAGGTTTGGTTCATTTGCATGTCAGGGTTAATTCTCCAATTAAAGCCTCAGTTAATGATGTAATTTCCCCTCAGCTTGCCCCCCTCTCAAACCTTTCAGTTTGTACTTTTTGGGCCTAGGACGGTCTGGGTGTCCTTGGAGACAAAGCMYGGAGAGGCTTTGTTGTGTCTGCAGAGAGCAGAAATGAACAGGCYACAGGAAACTCCAGAGTTACACACCGGGCAGTGCAGGATTTGAAAAATATAAAAGTTCAAACCTAAGGCATCACAGCCACCYGATCTTCCCCTCGCAGGGGGCTGGGAAGTGCTCAGTTCTCCTCTCCCATGGAAATGGGATGAGGGCAGCTCTCAAACACGGCCCCAGCTGGGATTTTGTGCAAAAAAATAAAAAAAAAGATGTAACCATCAAAACTTCAGCCACTGGCAGCGTGCTCAGGTCACCCCTGCAGGCAGAACAAAAACGGGCTCAAGGAATTGGCTGCTCTTGACTCGGAGGGGTCACTTTTGTCACTTGACTCACGGTGACACCAGAACCATTGTGCTGGAAATGGTTATTATTGAAATAAAACTGGTTTGAAGGTGCTTTGTAAATGACTCATGTGATGGATGTTGCAATAAAAGTCCCAAATAGTTTAATCATACACTGGAACAAGTTGAGAAAAAGGCTGGGTTTGGGAATTCCTGCAAATGTTCAGGCCTGGAGTTAAAAACCCTACAAACACCAGAGGTACTGGGACCAAGTAAACTCATTTAGAATATAACCTAGAATATAAATGCTATCYCACATCAAAACTAAACGCACAGAGTGCATTTAAAAATCAAAACCAGCTCTCAGAGAGCACCTTCCAAAGAAAGGGCAGGTCAGAAATGAGGTGCTGGCATTAGACAGCAATAGTTTCACATAATAAGTGTATTTTGGGAAAAATCCCACTGGATTCCTTGAGAATTCACGGATCAGAGTGGCCTGGAGATCACTCACTTGTCCCCAAGGTCAAATCCCTTCCAACAGCACCAGGATTTTGAGGAACTCAACTGAACTGTGGTTGTTCTTATGGTTAATGAAGCAGATTGTTAAGAAAAATAAAATATTCGCTGTGACACCTTTCAATTTTAATTATTGACCTTTCATTGGCAWATTAAACCCATTTTCCGTGACCTCCCAGGCAGTGGTCAAGGTAAACACCAGGACCAGCCCTTCCTCTCCTGGCTCTGGAGGAGGTGCCATTCCAAGGCCATTCAGCCGCTGGTAAAGGACGCAGAGGCAAGCAAAAAAAAAATTATATAGTCAGTCTTGCTAAATTAGTTTACCTAAAATTGTATGTGTGAGTGATTTTAATCAAAATCTAATTTCCCCTCTTTTTAGAGTAACCGAAATGAGATTTTTCTAATTTACTTTTCGCGGTTCAAGTTTCTCATAATTCTTCTGTGGTCGTGACAGCCCCGTGAAAAGCGTCTGCTGCTACAAAGCATTAAAAAAAATTAGATTTTCAAATTGATGTGCTAAATTAAAAATGTTTAATGTTTCTCATCAAAGGCACAGGAGTGTGCACAGGGCCCTTGGTACAGTTAGAGGCACCAGACTTTTTTCATCTGTTTCTTTAATTCACGCTGCAAAGGCAACTCTGCTGTGAAAATTAACGAGCTACAAGCAAAAAGTGTTGTAAAATAGTGTCTTCAGAGGAAATACCTTTTAATTTCTCCCCCTCCCCGTTGCTGCTCTGACCTTAAGGATGTCATAATAAAAATAGATGCTGTGCTGTTTCTCACTAACTTCAGATGGAGCTCTACCAAATTCTTGCAGAGAATTTATTTATTCTTTTAATTCTCTGGGCTTTGCTTGCTAATTCCCATGGTTTAGGAGGTCACGYTGTTCCTGTAAATTGATTTAAAATTATGAATGCAGTCAAATCTGGGCTCCTGGCTTCAGCAGCTGCTGGGAGGCGGCTCCGAGCTGGGCTGGGACCTCTGGGGCAGCTGCTGCCTTGGGGGTGCTTTGGGAGTCCCAGTTTGTGCTGAGACTGAGTTTGCCTTGCTGAAAATGGAACTTTTCTTGGTTCAATGTACAGGAAAGTCCTCGGGAGCTGCAGGTTGGGCTGGGCCTGGCAGGACGAGGAGCTGGGAAAGGTGGAGCAGGTTGGGYGGGTTCGGCTTTACAGGGGGATCTCTGCTGGGCTCGAAGGGGAAAAAGGGAGAAGATCCTCGAGGAAATGGAGAAGATCCTCAGGAAATGCAAAAGATCCTCGAGGAAATAGAAAATATCCTTGAGGAAATGGAGAGGATCCTTGAGGAAGGGGCCACATCCATGAATAATTTTGAATTAATAAAATTAATAAAACTTTATTCATTTTGAATGAATAAAACATTGACCACCTTGTCAGTAGTTTACCCAAGTGTGCAGCCTCTATCTAAAAAGCAGCTCCTCGGTTTAAACTCCTTTACTTTTAATTCCAATTCCGTGCACACCCAGGGCAGCTCAGCAGAGCTTGTGTGGCTCAGAGAGGGAAACACACACACARGCTCTGCCCTTCCCAGCACCTCCTCCCGCTGCTCTTAATTCCAATTCTGCTCCTGGAAAACCTCCTGGAACAGCTTCATCTTCGGAGAAAATCCAACACCAGACTYGTGGAGCAGAGAGCAGCAGAGCAGCAGAGTACCCGGCCTGGAAAACCTGAAAACCACCAAGTTTTGGTGGCACAGGGAAAAGTTGGATTCTATTTTGTGYGCCAGGACAATTCCTGCCCCCTCCTCCCATCCCAGGGATCTCTGACATCCGTGGGTGGTTGGAGGCTGCGTGGGGGGGTCACGTTCAGTGCCGATAATTTTAGAATAAACATTCAAAACAGCACCTGAAGATAATTTGAAAGGTGTAGAGGCAGAAAATGAATCCCTGTAAAATACTGCCTGGCAAATTAAAAGACATAATTGATTCCATTAGCTAATTCTCCAAATTAAGTGTTGCTAATTGCCCGAGATAGTGTTTGTTTGGTACAGCCACTGCACCAGGCTGGGCTAAGTTTGCATTATTGACAGGAGAAGTTGCTAAATGTTTGTTTTTCCTTCTCTTTGGCCCAGGATTTGTTTCCAGGGTACCCCGACCAGGCCTCAGGCTATCCCTGAGCTCTCCACCATCTAATTCCCATTTGGAACTGGATTTTTCCATGTGCAGAGATGGCAACAGCTCAAACAAAACTCCCTAAAACATCTGGAAAGTCACAAAAGGAGATTGATCTGGCCCAGAGCTGCGTTGTGAGAGCCACAGACACAAACTGCTCCCGCAGCTCTGCACCTCYGCCCTCAAAACCAGCTCAGGAACTGCTCTCCAAAGGCATTTTATGAATAAAATAAGGAATAAATAAAGCTGGAATCAGAGCATTTCAACATTCCATGATTTTTTGTCGTGCGTTAGGAAGAAACGAATTCAGTTTTGCTGGGCCTGACCCTGATGTCTTGGTCAAGTTTCCAACACCAGGCCCAAAACCACGAGACCAACAAATGGTCTGAGCTTCGGCTGGTGCAGGAGGCTTCACCCACCCCAAAAAAATCAGGAATTTCTCCATCCATTGTGCCTTTGCTCCAGCATAGATAACTTTTCCCAACTACTGAATTCAGTAATTAATAATATCTTGAACTGGTTCCGTTGAGTGTGAAAGGTAAAGGAAGAAAGGGAAACAAATTCCTGGAGGCCCCACATGGAGCTGGCGGAACAGGATCTGCTCCCATGGAGCATCTCCCCAGGGAGAAGTATCTGCTGCCTCCCATGGCCACACCAGGAGCTCCCAGAGCCCCAGAAATCAGTTGTTGACACGTGAGAAGAAGTATGGATTAAGTTTAGAACTGTGTTTAGAGCACCAGGGGATGAATTATCCTAATTGGTGTATTAGTCTCAGTTACACAGAGTAATCACCACAGGCTGCCTCTGTTTTCATTAGAAATTTAATTAAGTTTATCAATGTTTAGCTTCTTTGGCCTTGTTTTCTACCACCTTCCCCAGGCTTTTCTTTGTTTAATCAATATTTTTAGTGAGATGGGAGGGAAATGTTTTTCCAGTGCACCCTGGTTTTCATTTTCCATTTTTTTTCCTCCTGACACAAATCTGTTGGAAGCAGAGGAAGTCAGGGGTTCCCTATTTGACTCAAATAAAGAAGTTCTCTTACTCCAGTAACCCCTCCAGAAGTCACTGAACCCTTGCCCACCACACTCCGGGCATTTCTGACCACATTTCTCCAAAACATTGGGCAACATCAAGGCCCTGCAGGCCCCAGATAAAACACAAAACAAAGAAACAGAAACTTCTGGACAACTTTATCCCAGCCAATGATTCCTGGGGTGTTCAGGAGCCAAACAGCTCCCCCTGAGTGCTGGACCCCGGTGTTTGATGCCTGTTTGGGGTTCACTTTTCCTGTTTTTCTGCCTCACCACCACAGCTATTTTTGTCCTTTACAAATGTTGTGGCAATTTAGCAATCTATTGACTTCAGGGTGGGGGTTTTTTTCCATAAACACACGGTCTGCTGGATGCATAATTCAACCTCACGCATAAACTGGGAGCTGTTTGCTGTAGCACCAGCTATAATTTAAGCCTAACCTCAGCAGAAAGCCATTCTGTGCCATCTCCCCGCAAAGTGCAATTCTCCCTCCCTGCCATCCTAATAGAGCAGCTTGTTTGCTAAATAATCACCCCAGCACCGGTTCCGTGCAGATCTGAGGGGGTTCTGTCCTCCCCACCTCGTCCTCCTCCTCCTCCCTGCCGCACATAAACGTGGCCAGGCTAAATGAGCCCTCCTCGGGAAGCTGCTAGTGCCATGTAGCTCTCATTTGGAAATGTCACAACAAAGCGATGTTCTCTGGTGCCGAGCAGCACAACAGGTTACAGCACGAGGGAAGCAGCGACTGAGATAAAATGATACATTAGAGGGGTCGCAAGGGCAAGAAAATGACACTTTTTAAAGCCTGAGGGATTTTTTTATTTGTTTTTTTTTCCCCCCTGCCCTGATTTCTGTGCCCTCTGGGCTCTGCAGGGAAAGCAGCGAGCACAGCCCAAAGTGAGCCAAATCTGGGAAGTTTTGCTCCTCATCCAGGTGTCCTGGGAGCAGCTGAGGGCAATTAAAAATCAGAGACGGGGCAGGGCAGTGCCAGGACTGGGCACTGAGGGTCTGCTTAACAAAACAACCCTCCCTGAGCACCAAATATTCGAGGTACAGCCCTGGGGGAGTGAAGGCAGAGGGACCTGGAGAAAAGCAGAGCAGGGAACACCAAAAAGGAACATCCCAACAAAGCCCAGGGAGCTGGAGAGGAGCAGGGAAAGGTAGGAGCCCCTCTGAGGGGGTTTTGTAGCAGGGTAGGGGGTGGAGGGACCTTCCTGGTCAGCAGAGGGTCGTGAAGCAGATTTTGGGTGGGGAGAAGGGGTCAGAGAGGTTTGGCGATGGTCTCTGCTGGTAAAACAGTAAATAGTGACAAAGATAATTGGTTTTAAAGCTTGGAAGCGCCAATGTCTGGATGTTTGGAATGGAAATGAGGAATGAGCTCTGTGTGGCTTCAGGCTTTGGTCTGAGGGATGCTCTGAGGGATGGGTCTGGCTCCAAACCTCTGTGTTCCTCCTGGTGAGGGAAGGAATGATCCCTCCCTGCTCCAGTTCCAGAGCTCTGCTGCCTCAGTTTCTCACCCTTTCAGCAGCAGAGCTTTGCTTTTGCAGGAGGTGTGAGAGGGAATAAAACCCCTCGGAGCAGCCCTGGCAATGTGCTGGCAGCACAGAGCTCGTGCATCTCAAAGGCTGGAAGGAGCTCAGGGCTCCGAGTTCCTCCCTGTCTGAGCTGACGGCTGAAATCTTGTTGTGCCAAACACCGCAGGAAGACGCTGCCTCCCCCCGTGTCCTGGGAATTGTGAGGCTTGTAAGAGCTCATTTCTCTGTCTGGTATTTCCTGACCTTTGTAGCCTCCTCRGTATGAACAGCAAAGATCAAGCTGAAGCTGTGGGAGAGCTCTCGGACGAGCAGGTTTTTCAGTCTCCAAATCCTGTCACATCTGAGCTTTATCTCCTGCTTTAATATGGTTCCAGCCTCGGCTCTGTCACTTTGATTTTTACCTGTCCTTTTTTGTTTGTTTTGCTCGTCCTAATTGACCCAAAGCCTGTAGCAGCTCTCAAAAGGAGGAAAAAAGCGTTTGATAATTTCTGAGTTTTGCCACTTGAGCCTGTGAAGAGTGGATTTAAAGCAACAAAAGCTGCAGCAGAGTTTGCTGGGGAAGGACTTTTATCACTGTGGAAATCTGCTGCTCTGATGGGAGGGGAACTCTGCAAAGAGAACCCTGAAAGAGAGGGAAGGCCTGAATGTAGCTGCTGTTTATGGGTTTTGTCTGCGTGGTTTCCTCTCTGCTGGGTCTTAGTTCGCTTCAAAGTTAAATTTCATCCCAAAGCTCTCAGGAGGATGAGCACTTGATGCGTTTTCCTGGTTAAATGGCAATATTTGGATTTGTATTTTTATGTTGGTAAAAGTGCTCTGAACAACCCAGGGATGATGAACACTGGAAATCTGCTGCTTTTTCTGTCAAGAAACAGCTGGGAGGGAGGAGAATCCCAAGGCCTGGGATCTTTGGGGAAGGGTTTGGGAGCCCCAGTCCCATGTTCTTTTGTTGTTGTTGTGAAAATCCCCAGCTGAATTCTCATTCTCCCTCTGGTTACACCCCGCTGCATCAGTCTGAGGGAAAAATTGTTTACAGTCAATTTAAGGGTTTTTTTCAATGCATCCAGAGAGGTGTAAAGTAACTCTGGACTAAACAGAAATCAATTCCTGCCTGTCAAGGGATCAAAAATCCACCTGTGCTCTCTGCCTGGCATTGCTCTGTGTTTGTGGGGTTCGGGACCGGCTCGTTAATGATAATTAGGGGGAATTTGAAGGGATTTTCAATCAGGTGCTGAGGGGGTTTGTCTGATGTTGGTGCTCAGACAAAAGGAGGTGTCAGGGAATGTTCCGGGCACAGAGCAGAGCTCTGGGCAGCAAAGCCCCACTGAAGGCCACACAAGTTGTTCGCTCCTGGTTTATTCTGCACGGAGCTTTGGGGCTGAAAAAGGCACAACTGCACAGTCCTAAAACTCAGATCCTGAGCACTCCTAAAAGCTCAGATGAATCCGAAACACCCTGACTCCAATGCCAAAGTGAATTTTGTAATGGTAATTTCTTTTTATTTTAAAACCCTTTTGTGTGTTAAAGTGGAATAAAACCACTTCAAGTTTCCCTTTGCTTTTTTTTTTTCCCCTCCAAAAAGACCTTTTTAAACCCATGCCAACGAACCTTTCTGGTAGAAGTAGCCACAGTGTTTTGAACAGAACATCCCAACAGGCCTGTGCGGGAGATCTGACATCCTTTCAGCCTCTGATACAGCTGGTACCCAGTGAAAACCTCTTTATTCTGCCTCTAAACAGCTCTTTGAGAGTCTCTTAGACTGCCACCAAATCATTTCCCTTCATTGCAGCCCTGATTTATTCCCAGCTCCAAAAAGGAAAAGCTTCTGGACGCTGCCCTAATTGGCCCTGCCAGGCCAGGCCCCGCTCCCTTTCTTGTGCTTTATTTGCATTTTGAGTTTTTCTTGGAATTCGAGGGAGGGCTTCTCTGCTGGCAGCTGATGGAGGCTCCTGCTCCTCTCCCCCAATTGCTCCTGTCACAATGGAAGTGAAATCACAACTTATTTTCCTTAAATTGCCCATTACACTGCAGGACGGGGGCCTCTTCACTTCTATATTTCCTGAGATCACGGAAAAATCTCCTCGGCCACAGCCCCAGAGAGGGGCAGGTTTTTATTTAGCAGGGTTTTTTTATTTAGCAGAATAAAAATTATGAAGATTTCATTAAGGTTTAGGTTTTATGTCTTTATCCCCACCCAGCATCAAGCACTAATTGCTGCCTGCTGGACTGACTGGGCCTGAGTTTGTCCCTCTCTGGGAGGTAAAATTCCATGTTTTAGGTCTGAATGTATCGAATTCAGCAGGCAAACGTCAAGTCAGGTATGCTGGAGATTTATTTGTGTTTCTGGCTGGGCTGTGCCACTTCCTCAGGTTTTTTGGCAATTGTTTATTCTCATTTTTAGCTGGCCCTTGCAGGGGGGATTTGGGACAGAAAGCTGAGCTGAACCTGGAGCAGAGCAGGAGGAAAAAGCTGGAATGAGGAGCTTGTGTGTGGCTGGTCCTCACAGCATCAAATATTCATCCCGTGCCTGGGTTGTGATGGAGATGCAGCAGGACAAGATGTTGTTTTAAGCCAGCAAAGCCAGGAGCTGTCAGGGAGGGGCAGAGGAGCTCCCCGAGGAGCAGCAGCAGCTCCCAGGCGTGTCAGGAGCGAAGAATGAGAGGGCTGGAAAATCAGGGGGTGGCCCAGGAGGAGATGGAGTTTTCCTGCAGGTCTGGAAGATGTAAAACCCCCCGTCCTTCTGTGGGCACGGGGAGGAAAAGCAATTTAATGTGCAGTACAGCAGGCCGCATAATAAAGAGCTACAGGTGCATAACCTGCTCACCCCGAGTGCTGCCTGCTCACCAGGCTGCAAAATCAAAGGTCCTGGCCGTGCTACCCTGAGTTATTGCTGCTGTAGCAGGCTGCAGGTAATAAAGAGGCACAGGTATATTACATTCCCCTCTCGCTACAGAGAGTGGGAAATGTTATTTCCCCTCCTGCTTCTCCTGGCTCACGCTGCGCTGCTGCAGAATGGGCTCSGTTTGATGCTGTTGGCAGCTGGGCCAAGGGCAGGGAAGACTAAAACTGCTTCCTTTATGGCAATTGTTTTGTGATTGATGGGAAGGATTTGGGGGTGAGCTGGGGTGGGGAGGGCATCCACATTGTCAAAAGCACCAGTGGGATGGAAACTTGCTGTCAAACCAATAAAAGAGCTGCACTTTGTGTCTCTCTCAGCTGGGGCAGGTGATTTCAGGAGAGGTTGTGGGGCAGGGATTTGTTGCCAGTTTGTGCTTGAAATGAACACGGATGCCAGTCACCATTGAACAGGGTTAACTGGTTTAATAAGAATACCAAACCCGGGGAGCTAGGAGAAGGGAGTAGCCCTTCTCGGCAATGAGGCAGAGGTACTCCCCATGCAGCAGGCAGCCACAGGAGGAGGAACCATTTTGTTCTTGGTGCCTCCGTTTTATACACCCACCGCCTCTTTCCCATTGGTCTCCCTCCCAAGCCCACAGCCCATTGGTCAGTTTTTCCCGCCCTTAGGCTCCGGATTGGCTCGTGTCCAGGGCCCGCCTTCTGCCTCACGAAGCGTCGAGTGATTGGCTGTCACCACGGCCTGGACTCGAGAGACGATTGGTCCGTGCTGCTGTCAATCCCGAGGGGCTGCAGGGGCCCCCTTTGAAGTCCCTTTTTCGTTCCGAGCGCCGCCTCCTGGACGCCCACCCTCATTGCATCCCCTTTCCCAACCCAAACCGTGCAACCTGAACCGAGAAACCTCGAACCCACACCCCAACAACCGAGACCGCAAAAACAATCGTTCATAACAGTGCTGTCACAACTCTTGACACTCTGCTCCGTCCATAAAAAACTGGACTCCAAATTCCGACACTTGATTTTTCCTTGGGCTGGAGCAGACTCGTGGATCTGCCACAGTTCCTGGAGTTTTTCACACCCCCCGGAAGGAGCTGTGGGCAGAGAGATGTCTGAGCACTGATCAGGGCCACTGTCAATAATTATCCAGGCCAATTCCCCTGCTAATTACTTGATTTGTGAGCTCAGCCTGAAGTATGAAGATGCAGAGAGGTGTTTGCCCTGACAGCTTTGCAGGCCACAGGAACTTGTCCTCCTCACCGTGCAGTGCTTGGCCTTTATCACCAGCAATCACCCTGGACAGCTGAGGGATGTTTATCAGGGCACATTCAACGCCAGACTGGATCAGGGAATGGCTAAATCCTCCTGCYGGGGCCCTGGGAGAGAGGAATTGTCACTGCTGGCAGATGAAAGCTAAACTGGAGCTCACTGGGGTCTCCTTCCTGGCTCTCCCCTGGCAAAAATGTCCAAGTTGTTTTTTTGCTACAGATCTGTTCTCTCTGGCTGTTTCTCTCTCCAGTCACAGCACCCTTCACTGGGGCTGGTTCAGTGACAGCACCAGGCCAGGAGCTGGTTTTTGTTTAACTCAGGACTCAAATTTATTACAACTGCCCTGTGCTTTGTCCTTTGGAGCCAGGATTTGAGGGGTGTCACTGGAACATTTCCTCTGTGGGGCCCTGGCTGACTGAGGAGCTGACTGAGGGTTGGTTTCTTTGTGCTGGTGGAGCAGCTTTAGCTCCACTCAGGGAAGGTTCCTTGCAGGAATTGGATGTTTTAGAGGCATTTCAGAGAATGAAATAATGGTGCTGATTTATTGCAGCTGCATCCCCCAAGGCCTTGGCTGGGAGGAGAAGGAGGCAGCACAAACACACCACAAACAGCACATGGGGCTCAGCTGATGGCTCCTAGCTCTCCCCTCCTCCTTTAGCCTCCTCCAAGTGTTTGATGGAGAGGAAAAATGTTAAGCCCAGGAGGAAAATCCCTCCCTGTGCGCTTCCAGGAGCGTCCACCAGTAATGGTGATGGCAGAAACTCATCAAGCTGAGGTGGTAATTAAAACTTTCTCCTTTGCGATCGAGTGGCAGCTGTTGAAATTGGAATTGTTCCTCCTGGGGAGAGGGAGCTGGGAGGGTTTGGTGCAGACCAAGGCAGCACTTCAGGGACTCAGACAGAAACCTGCTTCTCCTGAAGGATCTATTTTAGTTCTTCCCTTGCAGCATCTCTGTAATAGAAAACTCCAGCTCTCTCCTCAGCTGCTCCTTGTTGCAATTAGGAGCAAAAGCAAGCGAGAGGCTGAATTTTCAAACTATTACACAGGACTCCATGGAAAATCCAGGGGTTCACACTTAAAAAGCATTAGCTGAGTTTAATTTTTCTTTCCTGAGGACGTCGAACTCCTGTAGAACTTGGGCTGCACCATCTTTGGTGGAAAGCTGGATGAAGTCACTGCAGCCACCAGCAAGCGCTGCTCGGGGTGGTTTAGCTCCCCCTTCCCACACTGCTCAGGAATGTTTTCCCTATCCCGTTTTCCCTGCAAGAAACACTAATTGAAATTCATGCCTGCGTGTCTTATGAACTATGAGTCAGAGGAATAAAAGCACTTAATCACTTAATGAAATTATTGCCTCTGCAAGCATGGAAGGAAGGTGGGGGAAGGGAGAGCAGGAGGTGTTTTATAGCAATGGCTGTAAGAACGAGTCCCTCTCCACTGCCCTGTGGGATGAGCAGCTCGGGGCAGCCTTTCCTGGACAAACCAGGGAGGGACTGAATGTCCAGGTGGTGCCAGGTTCTCCTTCCAACASCTCAGAGCTGCCTCTGCTCCCTCGGCCGCTCCCTTGGCCCCTTCACCTGCCCCGGGTGAGCAGCAGGATGAACCTCAGGCGTTTCAGCCACTCAGAGGCGGCATCTTCTGCAGAAACGCAGGGGACAAACCCCGAATTCCAGCCCAATTGCCATTGCTGTGTGCCTGCAGCCCCTCTGCTCAGAGCCAGTCCCTGTGCCCGGGCAGGGCTGTGCTGGGGCTGGGTGGGTGTGTGAGAACACTCCCTGAATTGGTTCTTGTCAATTAGAGACTCTGAAGAGCCTGGAGACTCCTGCAGATGAAAAGCCCTGGGAAAAAAAAAAAAAAAAGAAAAAGAAAAACCCAACCGACCGCGAAACATTAATTATTTATCTCTCGGTGTCATTATTGTATAGGGTTTAAATTACTACTTCAAAATCATTTCTCATTACGGTGTGCTGTCATCTCTGCACACACAAAGAACTTCCCTTCCCTAATATCTGCTGTACATCAGCCACTCTGGATTTATTAGGGAAGAKGCTCCTCTCCCCTCCTCCCAGCCCTCCCAGCAGCCAACTGGATTAGTCTGGACTAAATTAAATCGTCTCCAGAAAAAAGCCAAAAAAGAAAAGAAGCGAATCGATACAGAATAAGAAATTAAAAAATCACTCAATTGAATTTTAATCTGCAAAGTTGTAAAGTGCTTAAACTGCAGATCCCACACTCCGGAGCAATCCGGGGGGGATTCCCAGCGTGAGTTTGGAATGCAGCGCTCAGGTTTGGTTCTGGCGCAGGGGAAATGGAGATGGTTTTGTTCCAGACTGCCAGGGTTGGGGGGTGAGGAAGCCCTGCARGTTCTGTGGACATTCCACCCTCTTTTCCTGGCTTTTTCCCCCTTTTCCATGGTGAATTCTCTTTTCCTGAGTAATCCACACCTGGAGCACCTCGTTGAGGTGATGGATGGCCSGTCCCTGTTATCAGATGGGCCCCTGAGCTCCTCCTGCACCAGTTCTTTTCTTAAAAAACCCCTCCTTTTCTTTTTCTAATATTTCTCCCTTAAAAAAAAAATTCTCTCCTCGTTTTAAAATATTTCCCTCCCTTTTTATTTTCCCTCCTTTTTTAATATTTCTCCCCCTTTTAAAAAATATTTCTCCCCTCCCTTTTTAAATATTTCTCCCCCCTTTTTATTATTTCTCCCCTTTTATTATTTCTCCCTTTTTAAAAACTGTTTCCTTGTTAACCTTTTAGTGTCCCCCAGGTGCTCAGGGGTACAAACCCTCCCTGTCAAGGTGCAGGAGCATCAGGTCCATGGGTTTGATGTCTGACYCTTCAGAGATCGTTTATGGGGGAAGGTTTTTGTTTCACTTTGCRGGGTCTCTGTTGGCACCAGCTGATCTCCAGGTACAGATCCCTGCCTCGGGCCAGTGTGGATTGGGATAATTTGAATTTCTCCTTACAGAGTTGTGACCCCAAGCTGAGGTTTCTCTCCCCAAGCTGCAGCCAGGCAGCCCGAGCTGTTTGCATCCTAGTTAAGATGTTTGTGGATTTGTGCATAATTCAGAGGCAGTTATTTTATATTCAGAGCAAATCTTTTTTCAACTGTTGAGAATGAATTGCGAAATTAAAAAAAAAAAARGGGGAAAAAAAAAAGGAAGTAACTTATAAGGGGAAAATAAGTCTGGGTTTGAGGAGGAAAGCAGAAAGTAAATAACGAGGATTATGCCAGAGCCTGGGGATAGAAATGTAATAAAATGCTGAATTGAGACACAAACAAACTGTAGACACGAGCTGGATTGGAGCTCAGATTTGGCCACTTAATATTGATGTGAGAACACCCAGATGAAGCAGCAGAGAGGGGCGGTTCAGATGTCGCTCCTCGCGGCAGCCGGGAAGGCAGGTACGAGAAAAGTGCCTGTGGAGATGTCTGTCCTTATCGGGTGACCCAGGCACGGAAATCTCAGAGCTCTGCACACAAAGGAGCTGTTCTGGCAGCTCAGTTGGGGTGATTTTGAGGAGATTTCCCTCAGTGCAGGAAGGGCACGAGGCAGAGGTGCAGGACTGGCGAGCTCTGGTGTCCCCCGGGCTGGGGACAGCTCTGGKTGTGACCCTTGTGGCCACAGCTCCCCTCCTGGTTTAGCAGAGCTCAATCCTGGGATGAGGAATTGTCCCTTCCCTGCAGAATCAGTCCCAATCCCTTGTCTCGGGGTGACACCCCTCAGTGCCACCCCTCAGCCCCAATCCCTCAACTCCACCCCTCAGCCCCAATCCCTCA
>RAHM01000235.1:1023551-1107878 GCA_003713295.1 Parotia lawesii | reverse complement strand
CCCTCAGTGCCACCCCTCAGCCCCAATCCCTCAATTCCACCCCTCAGTCCCAACCCCTCAGTGCCACCCCTCAGCTCTGCAAACTCTCCCTGTGACTCAGCATCATCTGCTCTGACACAAAAAGAACCCAAAAATCCAACATTTCTTCTTCCCTACTGGCAGCACTTGGCTGAGGACTCGGGCTGRGGCCTAGGAAATAAAAACCTGGTGGGATTTTAAGGCTGAAGAAAGCAAATGAAATGGAGTTTTTTTCCTAACTTATATGGGCCCTCTTAAATTATGAAAATACATTGAAACCACTGAGTTATTTAACTTMATTAGAAATTCCCTCTGGACCGGATTCCCTGCATTTAAATGTACATCTGGATAAAATTTGGACACTGGAAAAACTATTGTGCAACATTTGCACTGGTGCCAGCTTTGGCTCTCTGGTTCTGTCTCTTGCCCTTCACCAGGTTCATTCCCCACAACCGAGAGCGGTAGAGGACGGAAAATATATTTATTTTCTCACAAAGCTTCCAAATTTAAGCTTTTTTTTTCAGATAAAAACAGCAAGCAATTCAATTCCCAGCTTAGCTGGTTTTCTAGAAGAACTTGACAAGTGTTCCTTGACAAAGGGCTTGGAGCCATAAGGAGAATAAATGTGAGGCTAATCCCAATTAATGTGTGCAAACAGAAGCCTTAAAACACCAGGTCTCCACTTAAAATCCCCCTGTCTCCCTCCTCCTGTGCGGCAATAAAACCCGGCCAGAGCAGCAGGGAGAGCTGATCTGGGAGTTTTGGAGTTTATCAGGCTAAAAACAGCACAAGAAAAGTGGTCAGACACGATTCCTCAGCCRAGGAGAGTCGAGCCTGTCAAATTAACAGCAGCGGGGCAGGAGACTGGAAAATCAATCAATCCTCCCCAAGCAGCCAGAGATTGCTGGAAGAAACACAGATTTGTGTAAATACGTTTTGAGGGGGGTCAAAAAAATTTGTTTGCTCCTTCCAATGTGTCTGTCTGGTTTCAAGCTGTTCTCCACTCTGAGGAAACATCGATTTTCTTTTTTTTTTCCTTTTTTTTTGAGGCTGATTTTGAGCTGAAAGGGCCCAGCTTTGCTGGACTTGGCCTCGTACAAAATTCTCTGCCACAAGCTGTGGGTTTGGGCTGTAAGTAGAGCTTTAATTACCACGGATCCCACTCAGTCTGTGGGTTTGACAGGAATATATCAGGAGCTGTTTCCCAGGGCATTGATTGTCTCTGCAGCCTGGAATCTCAGCATTGATAAATAAACAGGGTATTTTAAACCAAAGCGCTTTTTTTTCCCCCTCAAAATAGCATTGATTTTTGAGCTCTGCCTCAGTTCTGGAGCTGGGATCTGGGCAGCGGGGAATGGGAATTCCAGAAACGCCAAGCCGTGGATCCCTGGACGTGCTGTGGGGTGTAAGAGGGAACGAGTTGGGAGGGAACTTTCTGTGAAAAGAAACGCACAGAACTGCAGACCTGAAAATGGGTCACTGTGAAGGCTGAGAGGACAAGGACTGACAAGAGGCTGCCAGGGAGGTGAATTTTTATGGAACAGCAGCAGCTGGGTGACAAAAGCGCCTGGGGACTGCTTTGCACACTCTCCTGAATGCAATACCTAAACATCACCAGTTACTTGAGTGAATTCCTCCCCAGAGGGGCTCTAATGAGAGGGAATGGGGACCATATTTTGGAAGCAATTAGCCTTAAAAGTCTCCAGCTTCTCTTTTTGAGCACAGCCCTGAGGGAGCCGAGCTCAGCGCTGGGTAATGGGCTGGGTGTCTGTGGCTGCCCGTGCTCCATCTCCRCGCCTGGCAGCTCAACGTGGGTCCCTGGGACCTCAAATGGGGTTTTAAAAGCCTAAGATTCAAATTAGGTTTTAAAAGGCTGAGATTCGAGGGCTAAAAGRGGGGAGGAAGGGGTTTCTCTGCTTTATACTGGAATAAGGAAGTTTTTGGGGAAAAGGAGGCACCCTGGCCGCTCATCCCAAAGTGTTTTTGGCAAAAGGGGGTTTGAGGCCTGTTCTCGCAGAAATTATCATGACCCAGCTGCTGGAGACTTCTCCTTTGAGATCAGGCCTTCCAAATTAACAAGCAAAGCTGAGCAGTGTTGGGGAATTTTGGGCAGACTCGTAGAGAAAACAACAGTGGAAACTTTTTGGGAAATGCCTCGTTTCAGCAAGGCTCCACCTTCTCGTTGTTGGTGTTTTGGAAGGTGAATTTCCTTCAGGCTTGAAGCAGCCTGGCCCCCAAGCTCCTGCAGCAAAGCACGGAGTCCGGGGATTCAGAATTCTCTTGCTTGCTGTCCTCCTGTTGTTTTTAGCAGAAAAAATCCCTTTTGCTTGTAGGGGAAAACTTGAAAACGCGAATTAATTGTGCCTTTAAAACTAAATGAGGAGGAAGATTGACAAAAAGCGCTGGTCCAAGTTTTCCCTGCTTGTCACAGAGTCCTGTTTCTCCTGGTGGCCTGTCCTGGTCTCAGCTTTCCCATCTGTTAAATGCTGCCTATAATTAGCCCGTCTTTCACAACTTTTCAGCATTTGGCACTCCTGATCCTTGCCTTGCTGTATTTTGATTCCTAGGGAATAAATGTGAGAACAAAACAAATTACCAGCCATTCTAGCTCCTGTGCCTTTCTTCCTCCTGAGCTTTTCCCTTTTCCTCTCTCCTGGGTTTGAAGCTGGAGGGTCTCAGCCCCCCYGGAGTGAGGTGACCTTGGGTGGCCCAGGGATGTTTTCCCTGCAGGATCTCCTGCCCAGAGCGCTGTTTGCYGTGGTTACCCCGGGATGGGCAGCACCAGCAAGGCTTGGAGGGAACTGAGGGAGGATTTATCCCCTCAGCGCTGAAATTCCAGAGTGGTTTTGGGCTCGGAAGCTGGCGTGGAACGAGGGGCTCCTTCCTGGGTTCAGGAGGAAAAGGCACCATGAGGGCAGAGAGGGTCTTGTGGGATGAGTTTTGTGGGATCAGCAGCAGGAATGCACCCTACAAAATAAAAGCCAGCACCAGAGGGGCTGAGGGTGTTGTGATGGAGAGGATCCCCCAAACCAGCTCAGCTCCAGGCCCTGCACGGCCCAGCCTGGGCCTGGTTTTAGCATTGTTCCATCCCTCTTCTATTCCTGCCACCCTTTTAAGGTGCTTGAAAGACCTTCTGCATTCGTTTGTGCCTTTGCAAAGTGGCAACAAAGTGCCCCAAGCTGGATTTATTTTTTGGAGGCCATGCAGCCCCGCRCTGCTGGGTGGTGTTGGGTAATTCAAAGATAAACTCTCACTCAGATCCATGTACAGTGGAACCAGATACACATCGATTTCCTTTCACTGTTCCTTTCTTCGGGGGAGGATCTGTGGAGATGCAGCATTAATTCACTGTACAGAAACCGGCATAAACAGTGTGGTATTGGGAACATCCATTTAATTATCCAGCTCTCATCTGCGGGGTGGGAAGGGCTGTGTCCTGTCTTGATTACTGAAACCACTCTGAATTATAGGAAATAATAAAGCAAAACAACCCCAACTGTGGCAAGGCTTATCTTTGGAGGCAGAATTAATGCTTGGACAGGAGAGAGCTCCGGGGAGTGCTGTTGTAGGATTTAAGGAGTTTTTGCCTCCCCCAGCTGTGGTRGGGGCCCAGTTTGCAGCAGGGCAGCTCTGCTGGTACAGACCGGTGTTACAGACCARCAAAGCTCAGCTTTATTTCGTGGTTTGCACTGCTCAGTTCTTCCCCCATCCCCTTTTTTTGGCTGGCTCTGGGAGCTGAAGGGCCACCCCAGCAGGAATTTGTCCTGGATAACCCCATCCCCTGCCAGCCCCATCCCCACCCCGCTCCGAGGAGGCTCCCGCAAACCCAGGGAAAATCAGAGATTCCTCTTCCTGTTGCCCCCGTGCCCTCCAGACCTCATTTTTCAGCTGCCCAGGAGGTCGGCAATGGTAAATCAGCGGCTCGGACACTTCGCAGAGGCTCCTTTTTACCTGCCCTGCCCCAATGAGCTGCAGTGATTCATCTCCTCCGGGCTTTGCTTCCCTGTGCCCGGCTGGGATCCAGGGAAGTGTCAGGCTGGCTGGAGCCAGAGCCCGATAAAAGGACTGACCTTGTCGTCTGCAGCGAGAATCTACGGCCCGTGACAGCACAGAGAGGAGGGCTGGGGCTGTAAAACACGGCCGGAGGGGCCCAGGATGGGCCAGGGGTGATGAAGGTGTAATTACAGAATTGAGTTTCCTCCCAGCCCCGGAGCAGCGTTTCCCAGCTCCCACTGCAAATGAGGGGCAGCGTTCGCTTTGCTCTTCGCGTTTCTGCCCCTTAAAATGGGGTTTATTTATTTCGGTTTTGTTTCTCAGATCTAAAAATGAAACCACGGGTGGAGTCAGGGAATACTGGGAGCAGGCTCACGTGGGGATGGAAGAGTTCCTTCATCCAGCCAAGCAAAAAGGGCAGAAATCAATGGAATGAGCTAAAGGGATGCAAATTAGATGTGATGGGGTGCTTGGTTGCCAGCAGAAGGACACCACAGYGCTTTAAAACCCTTCTGAAATGCTGCGCCCCATCCTTTGGGAGCTTCTGAACCAGCCCAGAGCTCTTCAGATGAGGCATTTTCACAATTCCCTGCCAGGGAAGAGCAGCAGTGAATTCCCTTTGGAAACTTTGAGGAGATGTTAAACCCCAAAAAGCCTGGACATCCTCTTGGACAAACAGTGGCCCTGTTTGTGCTGGGGTGGGACGAGGTGACCCCAGCCCCTGGAGATGCTGGTCCGGCACTGGATAATCCCAAAATCCGGGTGGRTTGGRGCATCCCTGGCAGCAGGGCCCTCCCTCCTCCCACCCAAACGCTGCCACAGGACAAACACACGCTGCTGTCACCCGTGTGTGACACGGGGCTGGATGGCTGCAGCTGTGCAGCCTGTGAGGTGGCAGTCAGCTGCTTTTAAAAGAGTAAAAGAGTCCTCAGAGACACTCTTTTTATACCAAACTTATCTGATCTGACAGTCGCACGCTCCAAAATTGAATTAATAAATCATCGCCGGCTCTGGTTGGAATAGTTAATCCGTGTTTTGTGCCCCAGCAGAGAGGAAAATGGCCCTGCCTTGCTGCCTTTGTGACATATTGGGCCTAAATAGAATTAATGATGAGGTTTCCAACTTTATTTGCTGTGGGGAAGAGCCGTTTCTAAGGCGATGGGAAGGGAGGAGGAGGGCAGGGATGAGCTCTGAATGGATTATTCCCAATATTGGGTTCCAAGAACGTGCAGCTGCTGCACCTCTGGCTGTGGCAGGGGGATGGGACAGGGAGGGGAGGATTTGGCACAAAATTCAGTCCCTGCAGTGGAGTCACAAGTGGAAAATTGGTGYGGATTCCTGGTGGGTGCACAGGGAATTCACACCAAAAGGGAAATGAATAAAATTCTCCAGCTTGTTCACACAAATCACAGACCTTGGCTGTGTAAAATGCTGGGAAAATCTGAAAAGAAACGGTGCCTTTAGAAGGATAAAAGTTCTGCTGGTGGGAAGAGCTGTGCGGTAATTCCAGATCTCGTTGGTCGGGGAGAGGTTCAGAGCTCTGCCCACACCCTCCCTCGGTGCTGCCAGCTCAGCCTGGCCTGGAATCAGCAGGAGCTGCTGCTCTGGAAAGCAGGGACAGATAATGAGGGGAAATCGCTGTGTCCTGCCCTGGCTCTCCCCGGGCTGGGCAGGCTGCAGAGATAAGAGTTTGCTCCTGTAATTGTCTGAGTGGTTTTGGCCACGCAGGGGTTGCAGAGCAGAGGACAGTGGGGATAATTTAACAGCTGAAGATGGAAGTAAACAGATAAATCAGGTTTTCCTCGCGTTGCTGTAGAAGTTAATTATTGAAACATTAGGGCGTGTTAGGCAGAATTAAACCAAATGGTGAATTAGACTTGTGCYGTGGCGTGGTGGAAAATCAGCTCTGTTAGTTCTGTTCCTCTGGCACCAAGGTACGTCCAGATTTTGGGGGAAAAAGTTTCTTTTGCAGCTGGGATGTCGGCTCAGAGCTTCTCTCTGGTTCCAGTCGGTCTTGAGCCACCTGGGCAGGGGCAGGAAGGGGCTGCAGTTGTGGGATTGAGAGTTTKGGCCAAATTGGAGCTGGAAAAAGGTGACAAAAGGAGGGGGATTGTGCTGCAGAACGCTTTAACCTTTCCCTAATTRTGCAATTAGTGCACTTCAGTCTTTGCTGTCTGGTGGAACGCAGGGTGGGATACAAATTGCAGGCACCAGCCTGATGAATCCGGACCTTTCGTGATGTTTGGGTTCATTAGTGTCTCTAATTACTGGAAATAAAGCAGGTTTCACAAATCCAGGAGGCAAAGATTCGAAGATGAGTTGGTGCATAAGGAGATCCTGACTCCTCATTAACCTTTCTGCTGCTTTGCATGAAAGCAAACTAAATCCTGAAATAAATTTCAGTGAAAACAGCCCCATTTGTGGCGGCACCTAAGAGTTAAACCTTGCAAATGCTGCTTGATTTCCACGGAATTTTTGCAGTGAAATGGATTTTAAGCAGCAGAAATCAGCGTGGGGCCCTCGGCTGGGTCCCCCAGGGTTTGGCCCCTTCCATTTGCAGCCCAGCTCTGAATGGGCCCCAGTGGGTCCTCGAGCTGAAATGGCCTCAAATTGGTGCCAGGAATTCTCTCTGCAATTTGATTCTTAACAGGATAAAAGCAAAAATGGGGAGAAAAAGGCTAGAAAGGGGTTTTTATGTAGATAAAAATACCGAGTTGGGAAGCAAGCTGTCTTTTTCATTGTGGTCCACATTTTTTAGGGAGGATTAATGAAATCATCAGCCAGTGCTCCCTTCCTCGTGAACTCATCCTTCAGTGATTCATTCAGCCTTTATTAGACTTGAAAGAAAGTTATTGTCAAATTAATTCATCCCTTAGACRTTATTTGGAATCAATTTATGTTCTCCAGAAGTCAGACCCCGAGAAACTGCAGAGTTCCTCAAGATTTGTGTCTTAACCTCTGAGAGCAGCTATGGAAGGGCAGAGTTGTTTATTTAGGCCCAAATAAACACACTCAAAGCAAGCTGGGTTTAACGTTTTGCTGGGTCCAAATGGCGTAATTGAGGTTTTTTTTTCCCCCTTCCTCAGCAGTGTGGGCTCCATCAGGTAACTCCTGTCCACCACAGCTCCCAAAAAGGGAGCTGCTGGATTTGGAGGGACCTCTGGAATTCACCTGAATTTCATTCACCTGAAATCAAGAAGCTGCAGCTCCTCATCTGCCAAGTAGCCCGGGCTGAGAAAAGATTCTGTTCCACAAGAGTTTGTCTTTCTCTTCCCCCATCCTCGCCTGACATTTTGTTGTCTGCATTTTTCTCTTCTTTCTGTAAAAAACCCATCTCCCAACCAGCCCATCTGCCTCTGTCACACGAGACAACACGAGCTGAGGGAATGTCAGCTTTTGATTCTGCTCACATGGGGGTAAATTCATTAATTCCTTGGGTTTTTTTCTTTCTCCAAGAGTGACAGTGTCCCRTATTTACATTTTTCTGGTATTTACAGCAATTTGGGGCATTTGAGATGGGTCYTGGCGCAGAGGGAGGGAGCACAGAGGGGTTGGGAGGAGCTGTGTGGGTTTGGAGATTCGATGTCTGAGGTTTTATGAAGTCCCCAGGTGCCCTKTAAATCCTCCCAGGCCCCAGTGAGGTCACTCTGAAACTTGAATCACTCGATTGAATCATCACCTTTTAAGTAAAACTGCCTCAATTTCAGGGAGTGTTCAAACCCGCACTGATAAAAGCTTTGTTGTCACCGTGCCAGTTCTGCCAGCTTTTATTTCCACCTATTTATGGTGCAGGGGGGGCACAGGAAAAGGAATCCTGTGAAAGGAGAGGTTTGGGATTAATTTGATTTCTGAATTCTGCTGATGGTGGCTGTGCTGGGGCAGGAGGAGCAGGAGCCAGGGGAAGGTGTGGATTTGTGGATTCCCAGGATTCTGCTCCTGGAGGTTTCCAGTGAGTTGGAATCACTCTGCTTTCAGGGGGTTTGATTTTAGGGTGTGGTGCCAAGGACTTCACAACCAAAATACACAATTCCTGCCCACAGAGGGTTCTGATACTGAACCTCTGCCTGGTCTTCCCTTGGGAGCTCAGATCTCTTCAGGACATTCAGCCACTTAGATGCTTTAATCCTGAAATATTTAACTCTATGGGAGAGGTAAGGCTCATTATTCCTAATAAATTGATATTTTCCTCTAGCTGACTTCCTTTAATATGCTAATTAGCAAAGACAATAGGCTCGGAATTAACATTTCTATCAACAGTTATTTTGAGCGTGGGGAAAAAAACAATCAGCTGGTTTGTCTGGCTTTGATGGCAGACTAATGAAAAGAGTAATCCATTTGGACAAACCCTCCCTGGGACTGTAAGGAATGCAAAACTGCTTCATGACATGCAGGGAAAAATATTCTCCATTGATTTATCCCACTTGTTTCAGCATCTCTGCCCAGAGAGGTGTTACATCTGCTTAGGAATAAATCAATGCCTCAAGTGATAAATACTTTGGAGTGCAAATGAATTAAGCACCTCTGAAAAGAGGCTCTTGGTCTAGAGGTAATGAAATAATAATAATAATAATAATAATAACAACAACAATACTTGGCCATGGTGTTTTGGGTTGATTTGGAGGCGTTGGAATCCTTCTTTTCAAAAGTGTTTTTTCCAGTCTTGTGTCCTTTGGAATGCCAGGTTTCTGTCCATGTAAAGGGCACCTGAGCGCTGATCATAGCCTGGTTTGTGTTCATTATTGGATATTTTAAAGGATCCTTGTCCATCCTCTATCAGTGAGAAGTTTCATTCCCCCAAAGTCCTGCCCCTGCCCTGAGCTCCTCGGTGGGCGCTGGTTTTGTGTGGGACATTCAGGGTTTTTCCAGCACCCCACAACCAGTGCCCACTCCCCTTTGCTGTCTGTGTTTAATACCCACAAACACTTGATTTCAATGTTAATTGCATCTCCTAATTGGCTTCCTGGCACCCTCTGTGGCAGAGCAGTTCCCAGTGCTGTTCCCCATCCCCTGAGCTCCTCGGTGGGCGCTGGTTTTGTGTGGGACACTCAGGGTTTTTCCACCACCCCACAACCAGTGCCCACTCCCCTTTGCCGTCTGTCTGTGTTTAATACCCACAAACACTGATTGCACCCGTTAATTGCGTCTCCTAATTGGCTTCCTGGCACCCTCTGTGGCAGAGCAGTTCCCAGTGCTGTTCCCCATCCCCTGAGCTCGCTGCTCCTCTGTTTCRCACCAACACCCCGGCGTGTGATCCCCTCCCCTGCGCAGCTCAGTCACTCCAGGCTCCCCCTCCCCTCGCAGCCAGGTGAGTGCCATTATCTCTGTCAATTTGGGTGCATAATTAACAACCTTGTAGAGCAAACCCGGCGTTCAGCAGCGAGAGCGTCACTTTGATTTTAACACAAATGGCTCTGCCAGCAGCAGCCRCCGCTGTGTTTAATGGGCTTCAACAAAATAATAACAAACGACTCTTGTTTTGCGCGGGCCAAAATGTCAGTGCCACGCTCGGAGAGCGATGCTTGACCTACTTCCATCTTTATCTGCGCCCCGCCGTGTCCGTGTCTCCCCCGCGCCGCTTCATTTGCGGCCTCCGCTGCTCCACCGAGCCTCTCGCACGGCCCGGCTGTCACAGGCACTGCCTGCTCCCTCCATCCCCGCTCAGGGAGCCCGGATCGCTCAGGGATTGCTGCTCCTCGGCTGCCATCGCTGCCCTACAACAAATCCTGCTGCTGCAGAGCGGCTGGAGCGCGGCCTGACCGTGTTTTTCCCTGCTCTGTCGCTCCTGAGGAGCGATTCATTCATTGTGCCAGCCCCACATCACCCCYGTTTCTGTACCCCAGCAGGGACCGTGCTCAGCTCTGCTCCCTGGCAGGCTGGAGGGAGCTCTCCGTGGAAACCTGGCCGGGTTTGGGGAGCAGAGCCCACGTGAGGCTGGACCTGCCGAGCTCCCCGCCTGCTCAGGGGGAGATTCCTGCTGCAGCAAAACCGAGCGTGCGGCCAAAAATGCACCTRAAGAGACATCAGACATCGCTAAAAGTGGGGTGAGACCTCGGAGTGTCTGAATTTCCCTCTGGAGGGTTGGGTATTCTGTGGTGTTGGGAGGTTCTGCTGTGGCCACACCATCCCAGGCGTGCTTCCCCTCCTGCGGGTTAACCCGTGACAGGGAAAATCCCCTCCCACCCTGCGCGGATAAAACCCTGCTCCTGAGCTTCGAATTTGTGTGGAGCTTGGGGGAGCATCAGTCCTGCTCCAGGAGCTTCTTTACTCGCCCTGGCATGAGGAGTTATTTCTGTACCTGTGTCAGGGACCTGATGGGAATTTTAAAGGCCCTTCTGTTGCATTAACTCCTGGGCTGTGTCAAAAAGCAGCTTTGGAGAAACAGCCACAGCACTGAGTTACTCCCAGGATTAAATTACTCCACAGAAAAGGCTGTAGAGGCGTCAGATACGTGAAAAAGGTGCCTGGGACTCAGGCACGAGTGTTGTACACAGACATTTGTGTGTRTTCCACGTGGGGTTCTTGATGCTGCCTCCTCTCCCAGCTCTGTTGGACGCAGTGCATTAATCCCGAGTACGGAAATGAGGGGAAGGGCTGATAAATCAGGATATGAGAAGTGTAAGTGCACTGCTAATGAGCACACATTGTGTGGAATAATGGCAGCATCGCGGAGACCGGGAGATAATTTAATTAAAAAGACAAAAGAGGAAGGGAAAAGGGAGGAAGGTCTCTTTTTATAGTCAATTATATCCAGTGGCATGGAAGGAGCACAGCTTCGCTCTGCCAGTGCAGGAATTGCCACCTCTCACCCCGCACCTCCTCTCCCTCCTCCCAGTCCCTTTGTCTTTGCTCCTTCGAGGTGCCAAGAGTTGAACACTTCAAGTGATGGGAATTACTGGGAATACTGGTAAAGATGCTCAGAGCTCACTTCTCATGTAACTTCTGACTTTTCCATTATTAGCTGGTTTCAAGGGGTTTGTTTTACTAAAATCTCTTGACCAAAGCCAGATTTTGGGAGAACATTTCCCTTCCGGTTGTTCCCACGGATCCGGCTCTGCTTTAGCCCTGAGCTTTGGGTTAGGTCACACTTCTGAGGGGTTTTAGAGGGTCTCATTAACATTTTAATCAGCTGGAAGTTGGTTTTAACCAAGCACAGCTTTACTAGCTGTGCGTGAGGAGGGCACAGATGAGCGTGGCTGGCAGGGTGAGCAGTGTTTATTCCAAGATGTCCCATTTAGCTGCTATTCCAGTCTTTAACCACCTCACAGGATGGAAATGAGGAGTCTGATAATAACAGCAGTAAAACTGAGAAATTTCTCATCTGTTTTACTGGGCTGTTATAATTAGTCTGGGATTCTGTGGCTGCTGATGGACAGAACAGGTCAAACCCGTCCCCGTTCTGAGCACCACCGGAGTCAATAATTAGGTTTTCACTTACAGCCATCATTGGKTTTGGCCTGGAACCCGGGAGGGAGAGCGAGGGGTGCAGGCAGGACGGATCTGGTGGTGGCAGCAGCTGATGGGGAAGAGCTGGCACGTGGGGAAGCTGGAATGGGCTCATGCCAGGCTCTGCCTGCTGCAGAGGCAGTTGGAGTCAATAAAAAGGGGCCAGTGTGCCTGGGGTTGGGCCCGTGCTCGATCCTGCTCGCAGCTTTTGCTGCTAACGTCAGATTTAAGGACCCTGCAAATGCTGCTTGGCCCTGGCTGTGAGCGCAGAGCTCAGGATTTTGTGCAGTAATGAGATTTTTCAGCCCTGCCAGCCTTTGGAAGCCATTCCCGGGCTGCTCTGCCCGCGCAGAGTGGGGCTGTGGAGCTCCCTGTGCAGTCTCAGACAGAGGTGGGGCTCCTGGAGGGTGAAATGTGGATCTGGGTTGAGAACTGTTGCCCCCTCAGCCTTTAGAGAAATCYTCTCACAATAAGGTGCTCTTCAGTCCCGTGGGGCTTCTCAGGGAAGAGAATCCGTGGGATCATTCCCTGACTCCTCTCAGCAGCTTTGGGTGCCTCAGCCTGTGGGTTCCTCACACCTGTCCCAGACAGTCCCGCCCAGCTTCTCCCCCACCTTGAAATGTGAATTTTCTCGGGTTTGTAAAAATCCTGACATTTCCAAAGCTGGAACCTGGCCGTGCCCTTGGTGTTCCACATTCCCTCATGGGAATTCCCTCAGCATTCCCCATCCCCCTGCTTGGCCAGGGCTGGCTTCAGTCCATGAAAGCTGAGGGGGGATGTGCAAAGCTGCATTTCACACCCCGGGTGATAGCAAATCACTCACCCATTTATCTATTGAGACCCAGACCTATTAAAAATTGCAACCTTTAAATCCTTTCCCAGCCCTTTGTGTTCCTGCTGTTAAGCTTTTTTTGCTCAGCTCGTGTCATCCAGGGTTGGGGATATTTACAGCACCTAAATCAATGCTGAGGACATGCAGAATATTGAGGGATCAACTCTACTTATTCCAAATGCACTTTCGTATTTTGACTGCCCGAGCAGAGTTGGGGAAATCACTGTGCTGGAATGATAATGAGAAGTTTAACAGTTTTATGATGGTTGGAGAGAACTTTATGGAAGTTGATAAATCTCATCTTGTAGGTTTCAATTTCTCATTCCCTACAGAGAGATGGGCAGAATACATTGATGCTGCATTTCAAATTGGCCAGATCAGGAGGAACAGCAGCTAAAATCCATTACAACCCAATTACATCCATCAGCTGAAGCTGTGTGCATTCACTCGTGAACATCAGCATTTAATCCATAAAGAGGAACTAATGAGAAATTTGAAAATGGAATCCATGCATCAGTAGCTTTGGAGAGATTTTGCTGGGATTAATGAACTGCCAGAACATTGTCAACACACTGCAAACCCATTCTCTCCAGGTTTGTTTACTGACCAAAGAAAGATTGCATCGCTTTGTTCTCCCCATCCCTCAGCCCTTGCTTTTGTCCTGTGGGTTGTTGCTTTTTCTCGGCGCGGGAAGGGCCATTTTATCCACTTGAAGGATCAGACACTTGTTCCTTTTCCATCTTGCTCTCGTGGACATCTGGCAGCTTGGCTGCCTGAACACCCACAGCCTCTCTGCAGAAATCTCTCACACTGAGCCCTAAAAGCCAAGGCCACGTGGATAAAACCACACTTTGCAGCAGAGAAGGGAAGCCAGGAYGCCACAAATGCCGTTTTAATGGTGCTGTGCTGCAGGAACCTGGCTGGCAARTTGCAGGTGTTGGTTTGTGAGCTCCCCTCTGCGTTCCTCTGCGAGGGCGGCTCTGCCTAATGGATTTGCTGATTCTCCGGAGGTGTTTGCCCGGATGAAAGCGAGCCCCTGGGGCGGGGAGTGAATAACCCTAAGGGGACATAAAACGTGTGGGAACTGCAGAGCCTGGCGGGGCTGCCAGGGCAGGGCAGGGCAGGGCAGGGCAGGGCAGGGCAGGGCAGGGCAGGGCAGGGCACGGAGCGTCGCTCCCGCAATTTGGGCACTCAAGCGGCAGCAGGAGCAGCCGAGGGTTCCTGGTGCTGGGATATCCATCTCTTAATGACCCAAAGGGTCATTAATTGTGGGTAAAATGCATATTAATTTCCACCTGCCTCTTACCTGGAGGTGCCTCAAGAACGTGTTGGTGTTTCAGCTCCAACAATCCCGGAAAATTCCTCCGAGCTTTGTTTTTGCTTCTATCTGTTAAAAAATAACTCTCCTTTTCATTCTGAGCCTTGTTCTCCCCTGCTACCCACGTGGTCTAGTAAGGTTTGATGGCTTAATATTTATTTCTTATTTCTTTTGAAAGATCCCTGTCATACTCAGCAGCTGGATAGAGTTCCTCTGCTCACAGCATTCCCTCCCAGGAATCCTCCTTCCCAYGTTCCTCAGCAGGGCTGACCTCCAGCAGATGTGTCTGACAGGCAGCGCCTCCGAGCTCCCTCCCCAGCGCTGCCCTGATGTGGACATGACAGGCGGGGGAAGGACGGGCGGGGAAGGAGGAGGGAGAGGGAAGGGAGGACAGAACCCCCCGAGGATCAGCGGTGAGAGAGGCGGGAGAGGCCGGGAAGCGATGGGGAGGGAGAGCCGGGGTCGGAACACCTGGGGTACACAGGGAGCAGCAGCAGGGAGGAAGCTGGAGCGGGAACTGCGGGGACTCGCTCAAACATGATGAGTTTGGGTCTCAGCGGCAGCGAAAATCCCCGTTCTTCATCCTCTGTGACGGGAGCACTCTGCTCCACCCCCAGACACAATCATTGCTCTGCAGAGACTCTTTTCTTTTTTTACCAAGTGCAGCTGACCTCCGGTTCAGAACGAACAGACTCTTAAATTGTCTGGAAGCCTCCACTCAAACGCTGCATTAAAGAGTGATTTAAAATCAGTAAATTGGCCCCGCTCGCTGGAACACAAATAACCCCAAGCCCTGAGAGTGACGCTGGGATGAGGGGGCAGGGATGGGAAYGGGGGGAAATGTTTCCACAGCTGCTTTAGACAATCGCAGCAGATCATTTCCCTAAACCCCCCGGCGTTTCAGGCACAGAGGGTTCTTCCTCTCATTCATCCTCTTCTAATGCTTAACAAAATGCAGACCAGGAACAGCTCCCAAACCCTTCCCGTGGTGGTGTTGGTGCTGAGCCCTCGGGGGGGGGCAGCGTCTGCAGGCAGCCCCAGGGACAACCGGGGCGGGCAATAAAGCAGAAAATGTTAAAATTAAAGCTGCATCCAGGACACCTGGATGTCTCCAGCCAKGCTGTCCCACCCTGGACAGGACTGAGGCAGTTCCGTGGTCAGAGACTCRGTGAAGAACTTTATAAAGGCAGCAAAACCGCTGTGAGTCAATCCTGGGGCAATGATGTTCTTGAGGGGTTTCATTAAACCCATCCTCCTGCACCTGGGTACAGATTTCCCCTCAAAGCTGTGAATTATTTGCTGTTTCACCAGGAACAGGCTGATGTGCAATAGCTGGGGCTGGGGTCTCCCACGATGTCCCTTATCTTTAAGAGATCCAATATTCATCATTTCTTATTGACTTCAACCAATTTTGCAAAACAAAAGGACAAAACCTTGAAGCACAAACCGATCTGCTCGGCCCTCGATTCAGGTTTCTGAGCGTGTGCTGCTTTTGCCTCACGCCCGTGGTTCTGTCATAAAACACCTCCATAAATCACATTCCAGGAGCAAGTCTTAACTACCTCCTGTTTTCCTTTCAAATTCCTCCTGTTAATCATCCTGACAGCTCCGACACTCGGAATATTGCTGGGGTTGGGAGCGCCACGTGCTACAAGCGCCGTGTAAGGGGGAAAYACGGCCCTCGAATAAAGGTCCGGGTGAGCTCCGGGCTGGACCCGCAGCGTGCGCTTCACACCCAGACTGCTCCACGCCGAGATGGAGAGCGAGCGGCTGAGCTGCCATCAGCACCCACCCCTGCAGGGCCKGGACGGTTTTAAAGCTTGGAAAAAGGGGAGTTGGTTGAAAAATTTGAAAAAGGTTGAAAAAAAGGAAGAACCTTGGTGTGTTCRCCTTATTTTTTTCACTTTTTTCAGTCAGTGCAGCATTGCCGTGAATATTTTCTGACACCGCTGAGTGCTGGACGGGGATGGTGTCAGATCCAAGGTCCGAGCTCAGACCATTCCACAGAGATTTCCTTCCAGAAATCTGTCCTGGGCTGACCAGAGCCGAGTCCAGCTGGGCACAGGCTCCCCGTGGAGGGCACAGCCTCCAAAAGGAGGCACAGATGGCTCCGGCTCCCCGTGCAGAACCGGCCCCAGGGGCATCTCTCGCCCTTCCCRAGGTCAGCAGAAAGTTTCTCCAGTCTGACAGCTGAGGAGCCAATTAGAGGCAAACCTGAGGTTTCTGTCTCCCCTCCGTGTCCTGCTCTTCCTTCCTGGCTCGCTGGAAATGTTTCTTTATCCCTGTGCCTTTCCTTGGAAATTCAGYGAGAGGAGGCACAGGGATAAATAAATTAATTAATTAATACCCAAACATCTGCTGTGCCCCCTGCAGCCCAGCACTTCCAGGTCAGTGTTTGCTTTCTGAGCAAGGAGGTTTGCAGATGAATTCTCTGCTCAGCTCTCCAAACTCCGGGGCTTTATCGGTGCCCCTGCAAACAAGTTCCTGAAAATGAATGAGTTACGGAGTCTGTGGCTGGGGACCTGAGGGAACCTTAAAGGAGCATTTTTGGGATTGATTTGATGGCACAGCTCTGGCCAGGGCTCTTGAGGCAGCTCTGAAATCTCCCATCTCTCCTGAAGCACCATTTGCCAGCAATCCTYGCTGTTCTGGGGTTGGGTGGGGGCTTTTTTCTCGTTCTTTATTGCAGAAGCTCTGTAAGAACTGCACCAGCACCACAAACCCAACCCTGGTTGCACTTCCCTCTCTTGTTTAAGTACTCCTCAATTCTGTGGCCTGAAACAAATTGACTTTGCAGCAGTGTAGGGGATGTTAAAACATCTGCTCTCCTCGGTATAACTTTGGATTTCTCACGTATTTAATGCCCCTACTGAGCCCCCACAGCYCGGGGTGCAGTGAATTCCTCCCAGGGCAGGTATCTGCACTAAAAGCATCGAGAGATGGAGAATTCTCTGGTGGCTTCAGGGCTTTATTTCAATTTTTAACAGCATCTGGCCTGGGCAAATGCTGATTTATTTAAAATCCAGCTTTAATTTCCACCCCCCCAGCCCCTTACAGAGAAATTGGGAGTGACTCCATTTCCAGTTACACTGCTGGGATGTGTGTGTGGAAAAGAGCTTTTGTTTTTTCCAGATTTCCTCTCCTTTCAGAGGCCACCAGCTGGAATTTTACTCCTCCAGTGGCTGAGCAGCAGAAACRCTGTGGAACAGCCAGAAAAGCTGGGCTCGAGGCTGAGAAAATAGGCCAGAATTTWAAAAAAAAGGGTTTAATTCATCCAACTTCCCCACGCGCGGCTGCAGTCATGGCTGGGAAATCCAGAGCTGTTCTGGGTTTAAAGCTCCTGTTTACACCTGGAAAAAGCCATTTATAAACCACCCCTGCAAAGGAGAACAGCTTTAGATCCCCCAGTTTGGAAAAGTTCTTTGTGGGAGCGAGGAATGGGATGGAAATGAGCAGCTCCAGGGGCTGAGGAGGGGATTTTGCACTCCAGGAGCACGGGGAACGGGAGCTGGGGGAGTTGGAAACTCCATTTTAAGGACACATTTTAAGGAATGAATGCAGCGGAGTGGAGCAGCGCCCTGAAGGGAGGGGATGTCCTGCAGATCSATCTGGAAATCACTGCTGGTGGTGCTCTGGCAGAATGATCCACGCTAATCCCGGGAAAATCGGCCTTTCCTGGGAACAGGCTGGGAGCCGAGGGGAAGGGGAGGTGCCCAGCTGGGAGAAGGGAAAAGAGTCCTGAAAATGCGGCGTTTTTGGGGCTTTAACTCATTTCTTTGTGCTGTGGAATGGTGATCGTGGGGCTGGGCAGGCACACGGCGAGGAGAAAATTCACTTTCCTGCAGGGAAACTCCTGGTCTGGAGCAGGGTTTTGTTCTAAATGAGCTTTTGGGYAGCTCTGAGCTCATCCCTGTGTCTCACAATTAGTGGTGATTTCGTGAAGGAAAAGCAGGAACTGTGTGATCATCCAGAGAGGAGCCRCTCAGGGTTAAGTAGAAATCTTTGGGGGGAAGAAAAAAACATCTCAAACCRTGGAAACTTTGCTATTTATCTCAGTAAAAGAGAAGGGAAAATTGATTTGAAAGCTGGTGAGCGACTGTGTTGTTATTGTTGCGAGGGAAAAATTGGTCGTAATTTTACCATGAMGTAAAATTTTACCCTGTGAGTTTTCAATTTGCCTTCACAGAAGGCTGAGAAGAAATGAATGTGTTCCAGAGATAAGGTTTTCTTCTAAGAAAAATCACTTTAATTGGAAAGCAGTGCATGAAAACAGGTCGCGATCGCTGCATTCTTGTCTTGCCTTTTTTTTTTTTTCCCTTTTTTCCCTTTTTTTTCCCTCCCCACTGGACTCCTTTGCACTTCCCAGCTCCGCTTTCTTTTGTCGCCACTTCAATTTCTCATTGCTCAAATTCCCTCTCGCCCCGGTACCGGAGGTAAAAGGAACATTTTTGTCTGGCAGGGCTGGCTGGGGTAAGAAATGAGCCAGATGTTGAGTGATGAAGGCTCTGGTTACACCCCCTGCTGTTCTGTGCTTAAAAAACCCCACAAACAACAAAACCCAGGCTGAACAAAACAAGGAAATGCTCATTCTTGGCTTTTCCAGAAGTTTCAAGATAGATCAAATCCATTTTCCTTCCGAAGCTACAATTTAACCATTGCATTCCTTCCGTTCTTGCCGCCTCCCCAAGCTTCGTTCAGAGATATTTTTATTGTTATTGAGGAAATTCGGGGCAGGAGAGGATCTTTTGGTGCTGAAGAGCTCAGGGAATGTGGGGAACGTCTGAGAGGAGCTGTTTGTGTTCCTGCTGGCCTGGGCTGCGCTTCCAGCCCTGGAGCTGAGAGAGGAGGAGCCGATGGCAGCAGCCCCTCACTGCCAGCTCGGGGTTGGGAGTTTGGGGTTGGCAGTTTGGGGTTTGCAGTTTGGGGTTTGCAGTTTGGGGTTGGGAGTTTGGGGTTTGCAGTTTGGGGTTGGGAGTTTGGGGTTTGCAGTTTGGGGTTGGGAGTTTGGGGTTTGCAGTTTGGGGTTGAGAGTTTGGAGTTGCTGGTTTGGAGTTGCTGGTTTGGGGTTTGCAGTTTGGGGTTGGCAGTTTGGGGTTGGAAGTTTGGGGTTGGCAGTTTGGGGTTTGCAGTTTGGGGTTGTGAGTTCGGGGTTGGCAGTTTGGGGTTTGCAGTTTGGGGTTTGCAGTTTGGGGTTGGGAGTTCAGGGTGGCGAGTTAATCTCTTCCCTGGCTGGGAAATGCCTCAGGAGCAGCACTCCCACGTCCTGAGGCGTCTCCAGCTCTGCACCTTAAAAACCAAAACCCAAGCCAGTTCTGAATCCCAGACAGGGCACGGTCCCATCCCTGTCCAGACATTGGTTTCCATAAATAACCCAGCTCCTTTCATGTCCCCTGGTCCCACTTTGTGGTGACTTTTAGAGGATCTCCGAGGATTTTCATTAGCTCGGGAAGGAGYAGGGCGAGGGAGGTTGGGTTGGGAGCTGCTCAGCTGGGCAGGCCTGAGATAAATCTTCCAAATCAGCTGCTCAGAGCATCTCTGCCTGGAGTGATTCCGCCAGCCCTGCCCCTCTCCACCTCCCGGAACAGCTGCGAGGAGCTCCTCCCTCAGGAAAAGCTTCATTTTGGCTGCTGCAGCCARAAGAGAAAAACCTCATTTCTCACCTTGGGCTGCTGCCTGAGGAAGCGACTTCATCGTGAATTGAGAGGAAAGGAAAGTGTTTGATGAGAGGCACGTGTCCCTTCGTTGTCCAGGGTCCAGGAGGTGACAGAGTGTGCAGGGACCTCCTGGGCTGGTGAATTCTCAGTGCAGCCAAATTCTCGGCCGCTGCAAACTCCCCCAGCTCCCTCGTGCTGCCCCTGCTTTGCTGTGACCTCCTCCACATCCCCGATGGGTTTCTGCTCTCGGTAGCAGCCAGCTGGAAGAGTTAATAGGTGGGAAAAGTCCATGGAATTCATCAAAGGCGCTAAAGACATATTTCCTCCTGTTTATCTACCAAAAAAAAAAAAAAAAACCCAACGTGGCTTTTCAAGCAGCAACCCACCAGGTGCAAATTACAACATCTGGTGCGTTCGCTGGGCAGGAGCCAGGGAGGATCAAACGAGAAGTTCTGATGGAAAAAGGAAATTTGAATAATAAGTCTGACTGTGCCCGATGTGTGGAATCTGCAAAGGAGCACGAGGCCCCTAAAAAAGGCTGCGTTGAGCCCGGGTTGGGATCTCGGCTGCGGGATCAAGGTGGGATTCAGTTAAGGGCACCGGTGCTGTGGGAACAGGGCATCGTTCCCGCCTGGCACTTCCTGGATATTTCCTGGATAAGAACGGGAATGATTGCCCCGAGCTCTGTGCCCAGGCRCACAAACCCCACAGCTTTCCCAAACTGAGCTCTTTTCGCCTACAAAAACCCCATGGATGTCCCCCCGCCTGAGGGAACTGCCTGATGCTTTCGTGGCTGGAACTCATCAGGAAATCGTTGATTCCATTAAACCCCTTTTATTTTAATCACTTTTCCTTTCCCTCAGAAAAGGGGATCAATTTGACAGAACTTTTTCCCCTCCCCCCACAGATAAAATGTCCAGGATCCTCTTGTTTGGGGTTAATTCCTGCAAATCGTCCCTGAGCCGCACAGGCCCCGCAGTTCCCCTGTGCAGCCCCTCGGGGTTCATTTGCTGCAACAAACTGGACTTCATTTATCTCCCCGTGTTTCCTGAAGGGCTTTGGTTTGCACTGAAATTAGAAAGCAGCAGAAGGGACAGATCCACGTGCAGCATGGGCAGAAAATGGGTGGAAATCACATTTCCTGATTTTTTTTTTTTCCTTTGGCCTTATCGCTCCCTGTTGTTATTTTCCATCTCTGGAGCTCTCGTTTTCACGTTGTTTCCCATTTCCTGGCGTGGTTTTGTTTGGCTTTTGRGAACCACTTCAGCATTTTTTTTCGGAGCTGTTTAATGCTTGATCTCTGGCAGGTGGAAGTGAGGAGTCAAATCCAATGTGCTCAGAGCACCATCACTGATGGGGAAATGAGGGCCCTTGGTAAATCGAGAGCGGCGCTGGAAAAACACAGGAATAACAATGAGCTCTTGCCCAGGAGCTCTGTTTTCCACCCCAATTCCCCAACTCCTGTCAGCATTAAATGCTGAAAGCGGAGGCACAAACCTCTGAAGATGCAGAAATGAAGGTTTATGCTGGTTTTTGAGGGACCAAAATTACTAAAATGAGGTGAAACCTCGACCGCTGCACTGAAAAACCCTCGTGGGGCACCTGCAGGACTGCAGGATTTACTGCTCAGCCCTTCAGGGCAAATTAATGTGCTTAAAAAGTTCAGAAAATTCCGTTAGTGACTGGCTGTGCCTCTGATTGTCTAAATACAGCAAAATTAAATATCTCCCTGCCCTGGCAGCCGGGGCTGCGGGAGGGAGGCTCTGGGGGGATCGCAGGGGTGCTGAGGAGATTTGGGGTTCAGGCCCTGCAGGACGCCCGTGTGGCTTTGGGAAGTTGGGTTTGTTGCTCATAAATCTCCCAACCGTTCGTTGTTTGCCCATTTGCTGTTACCTGTCCCAGTCCCGAGGTGCGGCAGGCAGCGAACGCACCCGACCATCGACGGAACCACCCGGGGCACTTCGCTGTTCCCTGCGTTCCCAAACGCTCCCGGGGGTGTTGGGTGGAACCCCCAGCCCCTCCTCGCCAGCCCGTTAAATTCAGGTCAAATTCAGCGGCGCTGAGCCAGTGGAATTCCTCTCCCCAGTGGTGATTCCGGACGGGGAGAACACAAACCCGATAAAAACCCCATTCCCTGAGAAAAGAGCGAAGGCTGAGCCTTTCTGATARCTTCGTGCCCTTCAGCGCTGGCATCGAGGGCTCCTTTTGCTCCAGAATAATCTGCTCGGTGCCGCTGGCCCTGYATTATTTGTCTCACGTCCGGAGCACCTCTGGAAATGCAAATTAACAGCAAGTTGGAGTGCTGTACTTCCCTCTTTGGTTGCCCGAATATTCTGTATTTATACCAATTCAATCCCCGAGGTTGGCGTCTTTCAGGGGTTCCTGTTGATTCAAGCACTGAACCTCCCCCTGTTACTGAAAAATTTTGTCTCAGGTCAGGTTTGCAGCTGCTGTAAATTAATGTCCGGTTCCAAGGGCCCGCACAAAGAATTCTGGACAATTTCTGGCCTATTTTTAAATCTTACAGAAGGCTGCAACAGCACGTAGAGATCCATAATGAGCCCAGGGCTTTGTGTTTTTAACTCCAGCTGCCTGAATTGTTTTAGTCAGAACTTTGCCAGCGAGGAGTGGCTTTTTTCATGTACAGGCAAAACTCCTGCAGGAAAAAAAGGGGCTTTTAGGAATTAAAACAAAAGAATAATAAACGTTGGTATTCACTTCTTGCATCCTAAAAACCCAATAACCAGGTTTTTAGGTTAAGTATCCTTTTATTGTGGAGATTAAAGAGGGTTTTGACAGAATTTTGCCAGCTAAGGGAGGAAAGGAACTTCTGGGGTGATGTTGGGGAGGGGTTAAACAACCTCACAGCTCTGCTGCAAAACACCCTGAGCTCTCCAGGGCCATCAGGGTTTGGTTCATTTGTTGCATTTTTTAGGAAGATTTTGAAGCAATTCAAAGCCCAAATCTCCAGTAGGTTGTGGGTGGTGGCCGTGAGCTCTGAAACAGTCGGGTAAAGAGAGGAGAGTCTCAGCTCCTCCAGGAACTGGGAGCACTGGGAGTTGTGAAGGCTTTTCCCTAAAACTGGAAACCTCATTGTCACTCCCCAGTTCTGGGGGGAAGGTGAATTCTCTGGGAATTCAGAGGGAATGGAGCTGAGGGTTGTCCTGCTGGGAGCTCGGGGAGCTCTGAAGGCTTTTCCCTAAAAGTGGAAACCTCATTGTCACCAATTCTGGGGGGGAGGTAAATTCCCCAGGGATGCAGGAGCTGAGGGTTGTCCTGCCGGGAGCAGGTGACAGAGAGGGCTGGAGCTGCACCTCCCAGGTGTTCCTCACCTCTGGCTGCTCGGGATTTTCTGGAATTCGCTCTCATTAAAGCAAACCTTGCCAGGAGCCCRCAGGCAGAGCCTCGGCCGAGCTCTCCGCTGCTCACTTATGTAACACCGAATGTGCCTGCACAGCCAGAGAGCCCATTAAATATTTAAACCCCGTCCTTTCCTCAAAAGCAGAACAGCAAAGATGATTTTCCGTGGAATTTAACATTAAACTCTGGCAATTTGTACAGCTGTGCATATAAATAGCTTGCACATCATCTCCGGAGGCAAAGGTCACTCTGCCTCATCCATTTCAATGCTGGAGTTTCATAGCAACAACCTCCCCTCTCCCRGCTCCCTGTTATTTATCCAGAGGGACTTCAAAACTGGGAGAAAGCGCTGTTGGTTTTGGAGACATGAATGAATGGCAGTTGATTGTAATATTTTGCCTTAATCACTGGATTTTTCCCCGCCTTTCCCAGAGTTCTGTGGCTAACGAGAGCCCCTGAGCCGTGGGGACTGGGTGGCACAAAGCTTTTCCGAGGGAAGAAATCAGAACAGACAAGTGCCTGATTCCCCTTAATGCAATTTGTTCCACGGCTGATCCTCAGCCCCCTGCTTCATTACCTTAGACAAACTCAGACCTGGCTCCCGAGGAGGCAAAGATTCTTATTTGCAATTAGAATTCCCCAATTACGCAGCACATCTTGAGCTCCAGATGATGGGAGTTGACTTTTTAAATGCCAGAGCCGTTATTCCCTCAGACAATCACCGTGTGGAAGCGAATGGCACGGAAGGATTGGACAAACAAAASGGGAGCAGCTCGGAGTTCTCACGCCCTGAGCCCTGGAACAGCTTTAATTTCTGGGTGGGTTGAGGAGATCCGAGCCTTTCTTAGGAGCAGGGGTTGAGCCAGGGAATCGCAGAATCCCAGAGTGGGAGGAACCCGAAAGATCAGCCCAGCCCACGTTCATTTTCCGTGTTTGCCCATTCCAGTGCCGTGCGTTGATGTCCTGATTTGTCACCGGGGTAGAAGGATGTTAATTGACTCGCTGGTGACTGCAGGGCCTCCTGCTGAGGGTGAATCAGAGGGAATTGGTTGTTTTTCGCTGGCTCTCYAGTGAGTTAATTGAGAAGTTATTCAATTATAGGGAATATGCTTTTATTGCTAATAAGATATTCTGATACAAACAACATCCCCCACTCYGAAATGAAATGATGAGAAACTTGAAGCTGCTTGGCAAAAAGGCTTCAAAAATTAACCTTAGCTGGAAATACTGGAATCAATGCCAGCTCCAGAGGAGTGAAAGGAAATCGATAAAATTCTTATCAGGCTTTCCTTACTATTTATTTACTCTCACTTGTGATTGTTTGGACTTTGGTAGGAACTGGTGCAGATGGATCAGGCTAAGGAGCCGTTCTTAATGCAGATTATCAAGCAGGATATCTAAACCGTAGTTAATAGTGCTCTCTATTAGCTAATTTGCCAAGATTAGATTTCTCTTTATGCACCGCTTCACAAGCTCGTCCTGACTCTGGTGTTGGCTCCTCGAGCCAGGGAAGAGCATCTCTGGTAAATAAATATCAATTCTCTCCTTATTAATTTGTGGAACAACAGCACCGGCAGGCCCRGGGGAGGCAGGGCTCTGCACCTGAGGGGGTGTGCAGCTCTCCCGGAATGAAGGACAAACCTTCCTTTGCTTCCCCTGAATCCAACCTGTGGATCTTTCTGGAAAGAAAATAAGGAATTGCAGCAGGCTCTGACTGATTTTGGCTCCTTGGGACTTGTTCAGATGTTGAGAGGGAGGAAATGAGAATCAACCCAGAGCCTGCCATGCACCCCTCCCTCCCTGCCCCCTAAAGCGGGTCCTTTTCCCAAAAAATGCCTCCAGGAGTCCAGGGTTGAGCCCAGAAGGGTGAATCTGTTTGGGGTTAAACCCACCCTGCTCACCCCCATCCCATCCCATCCCATCCCATCCCATCCCATCCCATCCCCATCCCATCCCATCCCATCCCATCCCATCCCATCCCATCCCATCCCATCCCATCCCATCCCGCTCCAGCCTCGCTGCTCGGTTCCAAGTGCCAGCATCAATTTGTTTCTCTCCACTTTTTTCCCCCCCAAAGGCACGAGATGTTCACAGCCACGACAAGAGGGAAGAGCAGCAGGAACAGATTAGTTTGATCAAAGGGATCTCATGGCACAGATTGATTTCCCTTCCCTCCCGCTCACGCTGTCCCATCCCCGGCGCTGTCTCTCCGTGCCTCGCTCCTGTGGCTTTTGATTAGGGCTGGGCTGCTCCTAATCCCACACAAACAGGGCTCTGGCACGGCCCAGCTGAGCCTGACCTGCCCCTGCCCGCACGAGTTGGTCACTTGTCACAGCTGCCACCCTCCCCTCGCCGGGAGGAGCCTGGGGACAGCTCCCCAGCAGTCCTGCAATCCAGAAATCCAGGAATCCAGGAATCCAGCCCCTCTGGATCCAGGAATCCAGCAATCCAGCCCCTCTGGATCCCCCCTCTCCTGCCCTGGGTTGTGGGGAAAGAAGCCGAGACTAAAAAGCAAAGCTCAGTTTAAAGGCGAAGCAGAGAATTCCTTCTGTTCCCTGCAGGATCTCAGCTCGGGAGCAGCCCCGGCTGCCCCGGGGGTGGACGGGCAGCAGAAACGCCGGCAGTGATATTCTAACACTTGGTATCAAATCACCTCTTGTTTAACGGGGATGAGCAAAAACCCAGTTTGAATAATGCCAGCTCGATGTGCCTGAGCGAGATGGGAGCGGGAGATGGGAGGCTGGGAAACAGCGCTGCTGCCAGCAGGAAAACAGGTTCTGATCCATAAATCACAGAAGGAAATTGCTAAGGCTGCATCTCACACAATTAAGCCAATTTGAGCCTGGCTATTAGGGGGGAAAGATTCCTCACAGACTGTGGCGTTTCGGTGTGGTGGATCCACACCCCGAGGTCAGGGTCAGAGGTGGGTGAACCTCCTGCACCCAGGAACGCTGGAARGAGCTGTGCTTCCATGGAAATTCRGTCCTTGCTTTACACAAGGGACCTTTTCCTCCAAAAACCCCATGGAGCCAACCTTCCTCACGTCATTTCAGAGCTGCTGGAGCTCGTCCCTCTCTGAATCCCACAGAGAAGGAATTTCTGGGGGGCAAAAATGAGTTCAGGTGCCTCAGAGCCAGGCACAGAACCGTGTTTTCCAGTTTATCATCCGGTTATTTCCCTTCATTCAGGGGTGGGTGAAGGTTTGCTCTGCTCCCTGGCTGCTCCTGGGGCAGCTCCAGGAGCCTGGAATGCTGCACGTTGRATTTCAGGCTGAAATCCCGTAGTATCAGATACTTTGGCACCTACTGGAATATCGAACTGGGACCGGGGCTGCTTCTCTGCTCTCTGGCATTCTGCAGGACACTTCGGTTTAGTATCATTTAAATCTGTTATGAAACAGTCTGGTTTTCATTTGAGAGAAATGAAACAAATAAATAAAAAAAATTCCCTCCCCCCTGGAACACCTCGAGTGGAACAGAGGAATTTCCAATCTTTGAAGGCAAATATTCCCCAGAGGAGTCCGGGCTGCGTTATCCAAAGGGTGCCACAGCCCGGGGGAGATTTCTCCTTTTGTTTAGGCTGCTGGATAACAAACAGGCGTTGTTATTTAAAACAGGGGGAAAGGATAAGTGGTGAAGGCGATTTGAAGAGATTGATTTTATCAGCCCTCCGCCCCGGCCCTGACAGCTCGGAGTGGCTGCACCGTGGGGAGCATTTCCAGGAGATTGAGCAGCAACAGTTTGGTTTCCTCGAGCAATGAAATGAAAGTTCTGAATGACCTGATATATAAAAAAAACAACCCAACAAACAATAGCAGCAAACATGGAAACCGCTGTTAAATCGTTGCTGCAGAGATTAGAAAAGTTCAAAGAATGAGGTTCTGAAATTGCAATTTTTGGGCTGTTCTGTCGGGATCAGCTCCGAGGAGGAGGAGGAAATGGGAGATGCAGCCCCCCTGGGATGGAGCTGGGCGAAAAGGGAATGAACAGAGCTGTTGAAGGAGCCCTTTGCTGCTCGGTGCAGCTGCTCTGAGCAATAATCCATCTCAGGCTGCCCTGGGAGCGTTTCGGAGCGCAGGAGCAGCTCTGGCGGGTGTGCGGTGCTGGGGGAGCTCGGACAGATCCTGCACTCCCGATGCCGCCCCTGTCCTGCCCCGAGCCACGGCTGTCTCTGCCTCTGAGGCGACACCAGCCTGCTCCAAAATCCCGGCCCGGGAGGTGAAACAGGGAGCAGCGAGAGAAACCCTGCTCAGCCCTCCCTGCTCATCAGCTCGAGGCTTCCCGAGGGGAATTCTTTGGGATCCTCGGGTTGTTCTCGGTCTTTCCTTCCCCAGTCCCCGGAGATGATGAACCCCGTTAAGGAGGCCGCGGAGCGAAGCTGTCGGAGCTCTCCGGAGCTCAGAGCGGATTTGTCACTGCGTTATCTGATTCATTTCCCAGATAAATCTTCTGTTAAGGACTCTCCACTTGGTCTGAGTTTACTTAGACTGTTTTGAGTTAAATTGGTGTCATTTTTTTCTTGTCGTAAGTGCAAGGCTGAGATCCGGGGAATAGCAGGGAAGCTCCTGGGTGCCCTGGGCACTGCCAGTTCGTAGGGGAGCACTTGGTCCTGGTGGGAATGCTGGGATGTTTGTAGGAATCCTCAGTTCTGCTGCTGTTTGGTGTTTTGGGGCTTTTAATGCACTTTAAAATAAATCCTATTGTTGGGTTTAGGGATTCCTGGGGGCGCAGGTGYCCTGGCAGGGTCTGTATCCCAGTGGAAATTGGTGACTCCACACTGAAATTCCTGTTCTGGCTGATCCAGAGGCAATTCCAAAGGATTCCAAGAGAAAAAACTCAAACCTGTTTGCAGTCCACTGCCCTTGAGCAAAATAAGTTTGAATTTCGATTTTCTGCCTCTCAAGGTGTCCATGAAGTTAAAAATCCTGTAGCTGAAACACTGAAATTTCAAAACATTGAAATACCTCAGGTTTGACATTTATTTGACTGAAAACTTTGTGGTTTCCAGAACATTCTGGGCTTTCCAAGAGCATTCTGGGCTCCCAGAACTGTGAGGTTCAGAACCCCCCAGTGTCAGGGTCTGTGGGTGCCTGGAGTGAGGGATCTCCATCCGAAGAGCCTGGAAAAAACCAACCCAGGTGTCAGAAATACATCCCTGCGCTGAGGCCATGAAGGACCTGGCACAATGAACATCATTTTTAACGAGCTTCCAGCAGGTTTTAATTAATGATCACTTCCAGCCCGCTGCACCAAGGCACAGATTGCCGTTTGAGGGACTTGGGAGCTGCATCTCAGGTTCCAAATTTCAAGTGAGGAACAAACCCAGAGTCCCTGGAGGGTTTTTAGTGCTGCCCTGGCTGAACAAGCRGCTCCTCTTTAGCGCTCAGCCAGAGCCCAGCCTTGTTTACCCCTGCAGAGTTCAGCAGCATCATTGAAGTTAATACTGGCCTTAAAGACGAGCTTGTTTCTCGCTGCTTTTCTAAGTTAGCATAAAATGACGTTTTTAAGAGAGGTTTTTGTCCGGATGAAGCTCTTTTCCATCCAATTATAAATAATGGCCGCTGCTCCGCGGAGGCCCCGCTCACAGCTCCTGTCAGGCCCGCGGAGCAGTCAGGCAAAAAGTGCATTGTAATAAGGTCACAGTCGCTGGGAACTGCCGGGCTCTCAGCCCTGGGAGCAGCTCACACCGCTCACTTCATTAAACGGGAGAGCCACAGCTCGCGCCGGATCGCGGCCCCGGAATCGTTAAACGCGGAGCAGCAGGGGCTGCCTGGGGTGGGCAGAGCTTCTCCTGCCCTGGGAAATCCTGGAGCAGCATCCTGGGGCTGGGACACGGGAATTCAGCTCCTCTCAATGCCCCCAGAGCTGCTTGAGGGAAGGGAAAAATCAGCTTTAATTGTTTTTWAAGTTGTCCATCACCGTGGCCTTGAGCAGAGCAAAACTCCCCATCCTTTGCAATCCTCGTTCCTGGGGTTATTTTTGCTGTGGTGGGAGAACCAAGACCAGAATTCCAGTGGTTTTAAAGCCAGAAGTAACTAAAAATCTACAGGACTTCCTGAAATAGATCTGTGTCTCACCATATTTATAATATTGGTGTTTAATATGGGCCATTTGCTTAAGAGTTGGCCTCGATGAGCCTGGTGGGTCCCTTCTAACTCAGAATGTTCTGTGGATATTTATCCTACAGAAAGTACCTGGGCTCAAATATCTCCTGTACAAAGTACCTGCACTCACATTTCCCAGGCAGTAAAGTCACAATGTGCCAAGGATTAAATATCTCCATTAAAAAAAAAAMMCCAACAAAAAAGGAGACAAGTTCTATTTTTGATCTGATTTTATCTAACTTCACTATTCAGAGTTTCCTGCTCCTGGTGGCTTTTTCAGCTGCTATCACATTTCTGAGCTGCTTCAGGAGTGTTATCAAGCCATCCCTTAACTGCTTTGTGAGGAGCCAAATCTCCTCTTTGATGAGCTGAAACCTTAAAGAAATCGGAACAGCAGATTTGGGGAATGGTTTCCATCCGTTAATTGTCGCGGCTTTAATAATCAGAGCTGCTCTGATCAGTTATTCTGGGTTTTGTTTGGAAACGGAAACCGCTCTGAGCAATCCAAACCTTGATTTTGGCTCATAAATCACGGGTGGTTGGAAGAGAGGGAGCAGAGGGAGCAGGTAATGGGATTGCTCAGGTTTTGCTGACTTCAATAATAAAAGCTGCCACCCCAAAGGAAAGAGAAGCATGCAGTGTGCAAAGGGAATAAAAATATGAACTCATCCCGGCTAATGGCTCCGAGAAGTAATAGAAAGATATGCATAGATTATTTTGAGTCTTAAAGAAAAGAGGGATGCATCCAATTTGCATTAAATGTTCCTGGTAATCTTAGGGGGAAGAGATTTCCTTGGAAACACAGGGATCATTACAGGAGGGGAGTGGAGGCTTTGTCCTTGAGTGTTTCCTTTGGATCCCATTAAACCTGAGGAGGCCTCTGCTCTGCCAGGCTTGGCTGGTGATCCAAACCCCCAGAGCTGCTTTTGTGTGGAGCTCTGCTCCAGGAAAGGGGAATAAAGGGCGTGAGCAGCTCCCGGAGCCGGGAGAGGGAGCAGATTCCAGTGGGACGGCAAAACATGGAAACAYCTCCTTCCTTTTAAACCCTCCTCCCTCCGTTTGGCCCTGCAGAGGTGCAGGAAGAGGGCAGGAAGGCCCCGGCTGTCCCAACAACCCTCTGGGGAAAGTAAAGCTGGGATTTATCCCCTGGAACCCGAGATTAGAACTGGGATTGCACCCAATTCCTGAATCCCCTCCGATTTTCTGGGACAGAGCTATTCCAGGTGTGGAATTAGAGATGCTGCGGGGCACCAGCCTGTGCAGGGTGTGCATTCCCGTCCCTCCCAAAGATCCAGACCCAGCCATTTATTCCCATCCCTCTCCAAAATCCCCTCCTGACCCCTTTTCCGTCTCCTGTCACTCCTGGCTGGATGTTCATTTGCTAATTACCCTTTTCTTGCCTTGCCATGTTGGTTTTATTATCATTATTATTATTATTAATGCTCTCACAATCATTTACCGGAGCCGTTTCCTCCCTCCCCTCGCACAAACACAAACACATTTTTATCAACACGGCCGACATGATTGCACTGCTGCTGTTATGTTTTATTTATTTCCATATAGGTTTGATTCTATTGCAGTTTCTCATTTCTGCCTGATGCATTATTCATGATTTGTACAATATTGGAGCTCGTGTAGGACACCCTCAGTTTATTGGCTGTGCTCTCCCTTTCTGGGCTGTATAAAAATAAAACATGGCAAGCTCTTTCTCCCTCCATGTTCTGCTGTCTGCAGGGGAACAATAGCAATGATACCGGGTTAAAATCGTTGCTAATCCTACTTCTAACACCTTGGGAGCTGAAGTAGAATTGAAATTAGAGATTATTTCAGTTATTGGTGTGTATTAAATTCTTATCAGTGCTTTAAGGCCGAATTCTGAGGTGCAGATCCAGAATGTCAAGGAGGTTTAAGTTACTCGAAGGTTGTTTGGAAATTTTTTCTCATTTGATTTGTTCAGTCATAAATGGTCCAGGTTTAGCTGAGAATTTGGAGCTGGGAGGGGAAGGAGCCAACAGGTCCATTTGGAGCTGCAGACACTTTTCTCTCCAATCTGCGGTTAAACCGAGCTGTCTTTGAGCTCTCACCAGGTGAAATTATAAATCCCACCACGAATGAAGGAGCAGGGAGCYCAGAGGAAGGGGTGTGGGGATGGGTTTGATTTGTTTTCTCAAGCAGTTCATCAGCTCTGGGTGCTGTGGGTGATCCTGGGCTGCCATCCCAAAGCTCATTCCAGAATCCAGAGCTCTGGCAAGGGCAGGATTGGGAGGAGAGGGTTGGATGCTGATTTACCAGAACAGGGGGAGCCTGAAATCCCACCCCAAAGTGCCCATTTTTTACAGTTTTAAGGCAGAACTGTAGGATTTGTGACACCTCTTGCAGGGACTGCGACCAAAGTCCTGAACATCCATTTTCCCTTTCCAGATTTAGTGCCCGGCCCAGTGCTGGGGTGGTTTTTGGGGAGATGAAATTCTCCCAAATACCAAATCCCCCCCCGGCACCTCCCCTGAGCTCCCCCTCCTCCTGTCCCGGGAATGCCCCACACCTGCAGGGCTCTGCCAAGGTGAGAACGTTTCCCACACTCCGGCCAGGATAAAACTTTATGGCTTTATTGACCGGAGCCCATCTCGGCCAGACCTTGGTGTTACTGATTTAACGACTSTCTCCTCTCCTCTCCTCTCCTCCCTCCCCTCTCCATCCTGCTCCATCGCTAATTCCCGTTTTATTGGAACTGCCGGCCCTCCGAGCCTTTTATGGCATTAGCACAAACTCCTGTGGATGAGCACGACCCCGTAAATCTCCTGCTGCCCGTCCCCGTGTTGAATRGCGAGGTCATAAATACAGGGAAATTCAGGGAAGTTAAACTCAGATCTATTTGCCCTCTGTCTCTTGAGTCAACTCCTCTCCTTGAACAACAGTGCGGGGCTGTGAAAAAAGAGATATAAATGTCAGCCAGAGTCCTAAAAGCTGAGAGGGGCTGGGGATGGAGTCCAGAAGGGAAGGAATTCAGTGCAGCTGGAGTGGGGACAAGTGGGACAAGCAGCACCATCCCAGGGAGGATTCCTGGCCAGGCTTGGCACTGGTGTTTGTCCAGTTCCTCTCCTGCTGATTGCAGAGATTTCCCCGTCCTCTCACGGGGGAAGGAGCTGCTGGCACTGCAGGCGTGGGAGCACCCCCAGCACTGGAAAACACCAACACACAGACCAAACCCACTCCACAAATGCAGCCAGGACAAAGCGGTGGTGAGGGAGCATCTCCTGATTAACCCAGTGAGGTCTCTGCACTGATCAGAGAGCTGCCCCACTCCGGGGGTTTGTGGTGCCTGGGGGTGAAGGGCAGGAATTAAAGGATTCCCAGGTGCTCCAGATCCTGCTCTGGTTGTGTCTGGGAGGGCTGGGAGGGCTGGGCTGGGGGCTGGACCTGGCTGCACACACAGCCCCGTGGAACACATCGCTCCTGGGTGGCACCCAGGGCCACAGCCATCAATTCAGACTCCTCTCTGCCACCCCCTGACACGAGGATGAATTGGTCTGGGAGGAGCTGGAAGGTCAGGAGTTACACCAGAGGGTTGTTTGTGTGTGTGTGGGGAATGTGTGCAAAATCCAGYTCTGCATCCCCGCCCCATCCTCCAACAGCTCCTGGTGCAGGAAAAACTGGGGCTGGACACAAAGATATCCTGTGGATAGTTTGGGAAGGATTCAAGGAAAAACCATTTGAATTAAAAATCTGGATTCATTCTAGGCACTTTCACACCAGAATAATCCCACAGACTCCTCACTGGGCAGCCCCTGCAAGGTCTCCCACCCTTCTCTGCTCTACTGAATGGCAGAAATTCTTAATGATTTCAAAAAGCTGGAGATGAAACGTATTTAAAGAGGGCTGTGGAGAGTGGGGCCTTTCTCTGATTCAGAAAGGGAAGTACAAACAGTGTAGGTGGTGCAGTAATTTCATGGAGAGCTCGCTCTGAGCGGATCCAGGCTCACGTTTTGATCTTTACAAAAGCACAAATTTATAATCTTTTCACACAGAACAGAGCAGTGTCTGAGCATGAAGGAGATCGGAGGACGCAAGAATGAGGGAGGTGAAGGAAATGTTCTTGAATAATCTGAAATTACAGAAATATCAGCAGTGATTAATTAATTCAGCAAAGGAAGTCATAATTCACCTTGCAGCTCCCAAAGCCTGGCAGACATTGAATTCCGTATGAGAACGTGTTCAGTGCCACCTCGGGCCAGCCCTGGGGTAAATGTTTGTGCTGAACACCCAGGGCCTTGCTGCTGTGGGGCCCAGGGCTCTGAAAATGAGGTTTTTTGGGTTGGCTGGGAGGTTTGTCTTGATGTTCATTAAAGCAGGGAAATTCTTCCTGGGAGGAAAAGTGGCACATGCGGGGTTTGGTATCTTGGAGTGGGCTGTGCTCTGTGGGTCTGGCCAGAATTCATTTCAAGGCAGGGCTTGGTCAGATCTGTCTGGATCGGCAGCGCCAGAGCTCGGCAGGAAATGCAAATGCCCGAACGAAGAGCTGAGCGTGATTTCCATGGCGATGGCTGAGGGAACAGAGCTTCCTCTGGCTCCTGCACCATCCCCTGGAACCTCCCCGGCTCGGGAACAGGCTCTGTGAAATGTTCATGTCGTGAATAATGAATCTCTGGACACGGCAATGAGCTCCTGCTACAACAATTCCGAGTAACTCTGGTTTAGGCACATCCCAGTGATTATTTGGCCATTAACTTTAGTAAACATAAGAATGTGAAGAGGAAAGAGAGAAGATCTGTAATTTCTCTATTATTTAGCTTTGTTTTAAATGAAACCCTTGGAAAGATGTATATCATTTCAATTTTAGTTCCAGAAGCTTTTATGTAAATTAATTGCATTAGAGAATTGGCAGGAACATTTATTCAATTTCCAACAGCCGTGATTATGAGCTTTACATTAATATAACAACAATTTAACAGTGGCTGATAGATGGGACACAGCCATGTAATTATCAAAAGTGAGCCACTTTCTTGATCTCTAATTAGTTCTATAAGCAAATAGAGTTTTGCTGGAACTAATTGCTGGATTGCAGCTGGAGTGAGGTGAGCACCGGGCCCGGGTTCAGGTGCTGAGCGGGGAGCGCTGCTCAGCCGAGGATTTTTCTATTTTCTGATCTAATCGGGTGCATAATTCAATTATTTGTGCTGAGCAGAAGCAGGGGTTTGTGCACGCTGGGGTGTCCTTCCCTTGGCTGCAGTGTCCCTTGGCTCCAGCAGCCCCAGCTCGGGCTCCTTGTGCGGGGATGTGGGGACAGGAGCTGTCACTGCTCTGGAGCCGTCCTGGGCTGGGCTGTTTCACTAAAGACAAAGCAAAGTGAGGCCTGCACTGAAGCAAGGGGGTTATTTTTCTTCTTGCCTCTGTTTCTGTGGCAGAGATGAAGTTTTAGCTGGGCTGGCTCTGTCCCAGCCCATCTGGAGCGCTCTGCTGCGAGGAGCAATTCCTGGCATCGCTCGGGGATGGGATCACACAGCCTCCAGTGGCTTCTCCGCCTCAGCTTTAGCTCTTTGTGAGTCCTTCATAGAACCCACTCGGCTCTAGAGATCCAGTTTCATTCTAATTCACTATTTCCTGGAGGCAGAAGGCTTGGGAAGGGATAGGTGTRGTTCCAGGGGGGCAGGAGAAGAGCCCTGCGCTGGCAGGGACACAGCTCAGTCCCGCTCTCATCACCCCACTGTGCCCTCGCTGTGAGGCCTCTGCACCACAGAACTCAAGGGATGACCCCGAGTGCCTCGTTGAAAGTCTGTTTACTTTTGTCACTGCATTGTAAATTGTGCTTTTCAGCCTTTATTGCCTATATCYTCCTCAGAAATTCTTTCTCTCATTAGAGTAAACCAAATTACCAAGTGCCGGTGCTTTGTTCCAATTGAATCTGAGCAATTGGCCCAGCACTAATTGCTCGAGGGCAACTTCCACGATCTATCAAGATCATACCCGGGCAGCACTAATGCATTTAGTGRGGACTTTATTGAATTTATTAAGCCCTTGGCCCGGTGCAGCTTCTCACAAATGCATTTTGTGAATATGACAGTCCTGGCCAGTGAAYTACTGCCTCGTTACTGGCGCTCTCCAACAGAACTCACGGTTCTTGTCAGGGCCATTATCCCCTCCACCAAAGCAGGGCTGGCATTTCCTTGAGCTCTGCGCAGGTCTCAGGCTCCAGCCACCCTCTGGCTCTGTAATTCCTCGTGGAACCTGAGCTTTTTCCATCCCTCGAGGCGAGCTGGGGGCTGGTTTGGCAGGAGAGGTGTTTCCCACCTTCCCACGTGCGGGAGAAGTTGTCTGTCAGCAAACAGAGCTGGAACGAGCAGCAGCAGGATTTGTTATCGCTGTCAGTGAAGGCTGTGACAGGGACAGGGTGGTGGTTCTGAGGACGTGCAGGATTTCCTTCTGTGAGGAGAGGCTCTCGCTGTTCTTCCGCGGCTTCTGCTCCAGAGAGGGTGTCCTGCAGTGGAATTAAGAGAGGGATAAATGTCCCTTGGCTTTGTGCTGGAATATCAGAGCAGGAGGAACTCTGTCATTCCCGTGCTGAGGGGAGGAACCGAGCAGCCCCGGGGTCTGGTGCCTTTGCCAGGCGCAGTTTGTGCAGGGGAGCACACGGAAAGACTCCGAACAGCGTGGGAGGGAGCTTTGAGCACGGAAATAAAGCGGGATCCATGGATCTGACTGCTCTGGAATGCCACCTTCCCTTTCATTCATGGCAGTGACTTGGAGAGGAGACTCTGAACTGCTGTTCCTGCTCTCCCTGGTRCCGCAGCTTCAGTGCCGCTCTCCGGAGGGTGCAGGGTGACATCTCCCCTGTGACAAAGAGGGTTCAGAGCCGGGGGGACACGCAGAGGAGCTGATCTTCCCTCCAGCGGAGGCACAACTTCAGCTGAGTTCCCCAGCCTGGGGAAAGAAGGAAATTTCATTTCCAGCCTTCCAAAGAGTTTTGTGAACTGYGGGGATGAAAAAAACCCACACGAGGAATTCTGCGTGAAGCCCCTGCCAGCGCCGCTGTCGCACATTCCAGAGGTGCAGCTGCCAGCCGGGTGTCACTGCTGCTGCTCCTCCACGCCACCGACTGCCCTTCCCCGTGGGGCTTYGTTTTCAAAGGATGCGATCAGGAAGCGGAGCAGTGGCTGGAAAGGTTTTTCCAAAGCCCCCTGCAGCTTTCACTCCATTGGCTTTGGCTGTGGCCCCACTTTGCTGACAGCACTGAGGCCTTCACGCTCCTGGTGGGAAGGGGGGAAGCCCAGGGCCATTTCTGCTCCATCTGTTGAAGTGAGGGGTCTGAACAAGGCTCTCCTCTCTCTCTGAGCCCCCCGAGGAGCAGCAGATGCTCTGAAGTGCTCGTTGATCTCACTGATGAATGCCAGGGATGATGTTTGGAGCATCCCTCCTGCGCTGGCAGGGAGAGCCAGGGCAGCCCCGGAGTCCCATCAGTGGGAATATTCCACATGAGGAAAAAGTGCTCTGAAKCTGAGCTAATGGCTTTGTTTTTTTGTGAAGGGAACTGTGATTCCTGGGGGTTTGGGGTGCTCAGAAACAGCTGTTTTAGCAAAGTGCTACCTGAGGAGAAAGGGGCCAGCTCCTCTCTGCTGTCCTGGCACAGCCAGCTCGGCTCTGCCACTGCTGCTGTGACAGATAATTAAATAATCATTAGCAGGAAATCTGCATTTAGGGCTCAGTCTGAAAAGTGGCTGAGGATTTGGGACCTAACTCAGTGCCAGTTTAACTTCTACAGGCAGAAACTTGAGGTGCTTGTTCAGCCCCTCATGGGTGAATTGAATCCTTCGGGGGTGAACTGATATTTAAAGTCTCCAGATGATGGAATYGTGGAAATATCCTGAGCTGGTGCATCCTTAAATATCGGGGTGTCCTGGCATCCCTGGATGCTTTTACTGAGAAAATGAAGGAGTCTGGAAAGACCYGCTGAGGGCTGTTTGCACAGCCTGTGATTTTTCACCAGGTGTTTGCAGCTGACCAAAGCAGCTCCGTTTGTGATCTATCAGGAATTTCCTCCTGTTTTCTCCCTGGCATCAGCTGCAGCATCTGCTCCTGGTTTGCAGGGGGATTTATTTAATGCAGAAATCATGCACTGATTGACGGAAAAACAGTTGGCACATGGAGCAGTTGTTGAGAAGCCAAGGATAAAATTTTAGAACATGAGAAGAAAATGTAGCTTTTAAAAAGTTTTTATTATCTCCCCTGAATGTTAAAGCACCAGTGGGACTCAGGAGCTGCAGATTTCTGTCCTAGATGTGCCTCTCTCACCTCTGGATGAATTATATTCAGCAGTGYGGGCCAGGGAGTGAGCAATGAGAGAATAATAATCTGATTAAGGCTGCGAGGGAGGAGATGTCCTGCCTAGAAAAGTGGAATTATTGGGGCTGGCAGGGGGCCAGCAGGGAGGGACCACGGCCGGGGGCCAGCAGGGCCGTGATGGATCAGCCCCCTGATGGAGRGTGACAAATCCCAGCCCCTGCTGCCTTCCAGGGAAATATCAGCTCTGAACTCCCCCTCCCCGGGCTCCGCTCCCGTTACCTGGTGGGACCTTTGGCAAAGGGAAGTGGGAAAAGCCCCACCCGCTTCTTTCTGCTCCGTGCGAACAGGAAAAGGTGCCTGAGGGGTGGTCGGGAGTTCCTTGTGTGTGGGATCCACTTCCAGGGACATCCGGCGTYGTTCCCACCGGCAGAATTCCTTCCAGCCTCGCTTCATCCACAGAGAAACGAGCTGGGACTGGAAACGGCTCTGCCAGGGTGGGGCAGGGGTGTCTGAAATCCATTATTCCCCATTTTTATAGCCAGGGAGCTTTTCCCAGCTGCAGCACCAGGGAAGGAGGGATTCACGCGGCCGTGGAGGTTCAGAGGGGCTGCTGGAGGTGCTCAGGAACCTCTGGGCTCTGTCCCTGCTGCACTTTGGGGCTTTCCTGGTGCCCTGGGAACAGCCAAACCCATGGGCTGGGAGAGGAAAATATGGAATAACCAACCCAGAACTCAGAAAATGAACAGGAATGAAGATTTCAGGCAAGCTGTGTTTATCCTGAAACAGGAATGYCTGATCAATCTCTTATGGTTTCACCTGAATTTATTTGGGGGGTTTTCAGCCCTTTTTGATGGGAAACACCTCATGGGTTATTTTAACAGTATTCGCATGCTGTGGAAATGCAGGTTTTTTCCTGGGTAAGCGGAGATGAAATCCATGTCCTCCATGTGAGGGAAATCCTCCCTGCCTGCTCCCAGTAAACCCCAGCTGGAGGTTCCAGCCTGGCGGGGTTTAGTTCAGAAGTGCAGCCAAAGAATGGGAACTCATGCTCGACCCAGCTCCACTGAGCAGGGAAAATCTGGAGTTATTTCACAATTGGACTGTAATAGGGCATAATAATCTGACATAATTACGAACCTTGCGTTATTATAAAAATCAGCCTCGCTGAAGCAAACTTTGCTCTGCATTTTAAAGATTTGCCTTTTTATTTTAAAGTGCTTGTCCTTCTCCCCAAGTGAATGCAATTTATAGTTCTCCTTGACCTTTAGATAACAGCGAATGCTGTTATTTTGTGCTCTATTAATCCTCTTATCTTTCTGCCTGTGAACTATTGTTCACCCTGCATTGGCCACTGGTACAAATTGTGCCCTGAAATCCAGATATACACAGGAAAAAAAAAGGGAACAGAGCAAATGATGGCAGGAATGAGCTCAGTAAGTCACGTTATGATAACTTGGGCAGGTTCAGTTTGTGAGCTGAGCCTCTGAATCCCAACGAGGAACAGAACCCTCCAGGTTGTACTTGAAGTCACCGGGAGAGAGAAAAACAGCAGCAGCAGCAGCCTGATTTCATATTCTCTCTCCTCTCCATGTATTTACAGTTCTTCTCTTTTAATTTTCCTTAGAAAGCCACTCAAGTGAGATTGCACAAGTAATTCTTCTGGGCAGCCTGAGCCTGATTATCAGCCCTGCCCACGGAGAGTTCCCTCGGGTTCTGCGTTCTCTTTGCTTTCCAATAAATATTTTTATTTATTGCTGTGCTAGGAGGAGCCTCACTCCAGCCTCTCACCAGTGGTTTTTCCATGACTTAAAGCCGGGAAATCTCCAGTGAACCTTAACCAGTGCAGTGAAGAGGAAAACCTCACTGGCTGAGGTGAGACAGAGAAGCCTTTGGGGTGATAAATAAAACTTTCATAGTTTTCTAGATGGCTTTTACCTCTTGGAAGGGTCAAGCTGGAGCTGTTCAGGCGATTTTAAAGTGAATGGGAGCCCCCTGCTCTCTGCTCATAGGCCTGGCTGGGAGCACGCCAGCAGGAATTCTGCTCCTTGGCTCATCCCTCACTGCAGATCATCAAGGATTAATTAAAGTTGCATAAAGTTGAAGGAGTGCCCAAGGTAAACATCAAACCTCACAGAACTGCTCTGAGGAGCATTTGAAGCTCAGTTCTCCGGGCTGGGGGTTGGAAACTCCTCACACGCGCTTGGAGCCGGATGGATGAGAGAGGAGAAGCGAGGCACGGGAACATTTTGTTTCTGTTATTTCCAAACAGCCTCGGAATTTTATTTAGAGCAGAATTGAGTCAGCAAAGCAGCAAATTCCCACTCTTGCGGTGCTGGTGAGAAGAGCAGAGCTCTCACACCCTCCCTGCTCCTCCCTTTGCTCCCCTTCCAGAGGGATCCAGAGGGATCCCCCTCTGCTGCACAGCCACCCCAGAGCCCAAGCACTGAGCACAAAGGAGCCTTTGGAAGGTTTGATTCTGCCCAGGTAGCTGCACAAAGCCAGAAATCTGCGTTTCTGAGCAAAAAAACTCCCCAGGGCCGCTCATCTCCTTCTCCTCTGTGATGGATTTTTGTCCAGCAGCACTAAACCCACTTGGCACTGGAATATTTTGGGGTTCTCTGTGCCGGTCCGTGGCTGGACGAGTACAGGTTTAATTCCAGCCTGTTTTGGTGCAGTTTGTCCTTTTCAGGACGCACAGAGCGGAGTTCACAGGGATCATGAACATGGGGGAAAGGCCCAGGTGAGTGAGGGGCTGCTCCTGGTGCTGCTGAGCCACGGAATGACCTCTGCCGGCTCTGTCCTGTGCCAGGAGCAGACCCAGCCCCACCAGCCTGGCACTGATAATCCTGACGAGTTTCCTCTCACTCAGGGCGCTGCAGCTTTTCCTGCACAAAATAACTCTTCGCTGCCCTTTGCTTTTCTAATTCCGCGATAGCCTGGGGCGCCAGTTCACCTTCTGGAGGAGCAGCTCTGCGGAGCCTTCCCAAGCGTCTGCTACAGAGAGAGGTTTTTAAATTACAGCACAATGAGAGGAAGCGGAGCCGGGGCTCCTCCAGGGCAAGACAGGGGGGTTTGGTGCCCACCCTGCAGGGGACACGCGGGTCAGGCTGTCCTGCCATGAGCTGTGGCACTTTCTTTGTTCGGTGCTATTGAAGCTGGAATTTTCCCCCTCCTGTGTGGGGTAAAGAGCTGTTTGGAGTTTGGGAGTTTTCCAGCTTGTYTGGGGTATTTTAAAGGAGAGGACAGCGGCAGCAAAGAGAAACATTCTCTAWTTTATATGGTTTTATTTTTATGGGTTTTTATCCCTTTCCCACCTGTGCAAAGGCCTTTCCCAGGTAAATTCGGGTGGTTGCAATCTCCATTCCTTTCAGAGTTTAGGAGCTGGGAAAGAACAGGAATATTGACAGTTCTAGTAGCAGGGGTTCTGCCAGCCCCAGGTGAGGAGGGAGCGGAGCAGATGGAGGAATTTAAAATTCTGTGCGGCACAAAGGCCTTGAAAAAAAACGAAAGAAAAATCAAAATGCAAACTGACTTCTCCAGTGCATCTTCAGGCAGGGAAAATAGGATGCAATTAAGTTCTTCCACCAAGGCTCCAGTCCCTCTAATGATAAGCTTTAAAAGAGCAGCTTAATGAAATGTCACAAGGACAGGGGCTGGAACAATCCCCACGGCCTGGCTGCTGAGCAGGGCTGCACCTGATGGTCGAGAAATTACAGGGGGGATGTGGAAAGGGAGTGTTTGCATCCCTGTCCCTGCTGAAAATCCATTGAAACCATTGCTGTTGTACCACTGAGGGATCTGGCTCCGGAATGTTAAACAGGAACAACCCCAAAAGCAAAGATTTGAGTGAAAAGTAGCCAATATCCTCAAATGAAATGGGAATTTTCCATCAGATTATTGATAATTCCCTTTAGCTGTTCCCTTTAACTCTGCCCATGATGTTTGCCAGTCTTTAGGGTGATGGAGCTGGAAAATTCCTGGATTTTGGAAGCAGTGAGTGCCCACAGAGCTGCTCCTTCCTCCCTGGGGTGGGAGGTTCTGGAGTGTTCTTCCTTTAAAAAGAGGTGGTTTATGTTTCATGGAGCTCCCTGGTGCGAGTCCTTCATCCTGTGGCATTTGYGTGCTTTGCCATCTTCTCTTTCTCTCTCAAATAAAACAGTAATTTCATTCCATCAGGATATCGAGAGTCACCCTCAGGCTCTGCTCCCAAAACACCCAGGCCAGGCACTCCCTGTTCTCCCTTTTTCTATCAGTGGTGGAAATAATGAGGAATTCTGCTAAAACCTCAGCCAGGGAGGGTCAGAGGTGGGTGCTTGGTGCAGGCAGGGCTGATAAAGCAGGAGGGGAGCAGGGGGGGTGAAATTCCCACCTTTGGGAGAGCAGGATGGGCACAGGGCTGGGCTGAAGGATTTCCTCGATCCCTCCCTGGATTCCCTCAGTTCCTCTCTGGATTCCCTCAATCCCTCCCCCCGTTCTCTCTGGACTGAGGTTGTGATGAGCGTGGCTGTTTTGGAAGGGGATTTTGGCTGGACACTTGGTCCATGTGAGTTTTTCTGCTCCTTCCCCYCCTCCACAGGCCCTGCCAGCCCCAAATTATGATAAAAACAAGTAAAAAACCCCAACATGCAGCAAACTGTCCTGGAACACATCAGCAGCTTGGTGTTGTAGCCCTACCTTGGAATCAAATTCTCCCAGCACAGCTCCCCCGAGGGCAGGAGAGGAACTCTGAATTCATTTCTTTTGACGACCACGTCAACCTGCTTTGCAAAAAAAATATAAAAACCTATATTTAGAATGCATAATGCAAGCATATCATCTTCTAAACAAGAAAGTAGGACACATCCTCAGCCAGGATGAAAAGAAAATGGGGTGGGGGATAAAAAAAAAAAAGCAAAGTCTGCATTGGAAAGTGGGAGATGGCTCCCACAGTAAATGCGGTGTCAGGCTGGCAGCTCCTTCTCTAATAACAGCCATGTAAATACAAATATCAACATCCCTCGCATAAACACAGCTACACGGAACAAAAAGGGGTGACAGAAAATGATGGGAAGTGATGAATATTTCCTGCTTTCCGCACCTGGCACAGAGTGAGGGAAAACCTGCCTGAGCTCAGGGGTTGTTGTTCCATCCCCTGGATGCTGAGTCGGAGCTTTCTCAACTTCCTGGAGTTCGTCAGGCTCCTCTGAAGTATCAAATGTAAAAAAAAAGAGCTTTGAAATGCCCAAATTCTTCTCTTCGGTGGCCTTCAACCAGAGTAAACAGCCTTTGTTCAGGCAGTGCCCAAAGACCCAATTTCACAGCATCAGACTGGGAAGTTTCATCTCTGGGCTGGAAGTTTTTAAACCAGATCCATGAAAAAACCATGGAAAACTGGCCTGGGAAGCTCTGCCTGGAGCAGATGTCCATAAGGACACGGCACCTCCTGGCCTGTGAGGCTCCAGGGAGAGGCTGAGAGCGAGGTTTGGCTGCTGGGTGGTTGGAAATGGATCATTTCCATTCCAGGGATCTGGGGACAGGCCTGAATTTCACTCCATAAAATTCTCTATAACACATACACAGATATTTAATATGATAAAACTCCATGAAACCCCTCTAAAAACAACTTTAAGGGTTAAAGAGAACCTTTTGAATTCTCCAAGAGATCACAAAGGATAAGGACTGATGATGTTGAATATCTCTATTGTCCACAGTGCTTTGGTTCTTAACTGGAACTTAAATGGAAAATGGAGTTTAAGTGGTTTGTATTGGCCCCAATTTTCAGCTGCTTTAGCTCAAAGGGACGTTGCAAACCTCAGCAATCCAAAAATCCCCAGATGGATCGGGTGGGTAATGAGGCCCCAAGTCCTTGTCCTGAACCATCATTGCCCATAATTGGATTTGATAATATTTTTGTGTGTGTTCATTAGGGAAGGGCTGAAATTACCTGAGTTATTCATTCTGCAGCAGTGGCAGCGAGGCCAGGGAGTGTCAGCTGTGATCTGCAGGGACGAGAGGACGGGCTGAGCCAGGCATTGATCTGCTCGCAGAAGGAAAAGTGGAATCTGCCTCTCACCCCGCAATTCACCAAACTCTAACAGAGCCAAGGCGATGGCAGAGCTGAGAGCTTTGTTTTTTCAGCCTCTCACACGGGAGAAATCCCTTGTCCAGGATTCATTGTTGAGGGTATTTTAACCCCTGTGACAGAGGGACAGGAGGTTTCATCACTGCCATGGTTTGAGCCCCACCCTGTGAACCTGCTCAGGGGTTCTGTGGGATTTTTCCATGACTGAGTGGATTTTTATCAAAATGGGAGGGGTTTATCCAAGAACCGGTGTGATTTCAGTTCCCTTTTGAGGATTCATCCTTTCTCTGGTGGAATAAAAGCCGTGCTGGCAGAGCAGGAGTTTAAACCCATAGAAATATCCCCTTTCTGCTGGCAGGGGCTCCTTCCAGCCCTGCAGCAGCTGGAGCAGCCAGGCTGCATCTGCCCCATCCCAGAGCATTCCAGGGAGGGAATCCAGCCCCAAACCCTGCATCTGCCGGGCCCTTCCCCCGGGCAGGGGCTGCACACACCGAGCCATGGAAGGGGATTAAAAAATCCTTGGATCTCTCAGGCCGGGGTCAGCTGCTGCTCCTGCTGCCAGGAGAGAGGAGCTCCAGCTGCTTCTCCGATGCAAACATTTGGCTCTTCACCCTCAGGGCTGTCAGGGGCTTGTGCTTCCTGCAGCGGCCGGTGCTGGAGCCAGGGACACTGCAGTGGCCATCCTTCCCTCARAAGTGTCCATCCTTCCATCCTTTCCCCATCCCTGGCCATCCTTCCCTCAGAARTGTCCATCTTTCCCTCAGCAGTGTCCATCTTTCCCTCAGAAATGTCCATCCTTCCCTCAGAAATTTCCATCTTTCCCTCAGAAATGTCCATCTTTCCCTCAGAAGTATCCATCTTTCCCTCAGAAATGTCCATCCTTCTCTCCTTTCCCCATCCCTGGCCATCCTTCCCTCAGAAATTTCCATCTTTCCCTCAGAAGTGTCCATCTTTCCCTCAGAAATGTCCATCCTTCCCTCCTTTCCCCATCCCTGGCCATCCTTCCCTCAGAAATGTCCATCCTTCCCTCAGAAATGTCCGTCTTTCCCTCAGAAATGTCCATCTTTCCCTCAGAAATGTCCACCCTTCCCTCAGAAATGTCCATCTTTCCCTCAGAANTTCCCTCAGAAATGTCCGTCTTTCCCTCAGAAATGTCCATCTTTCCCTCAGAAATGTCCACCCTTCCCTCAGAAATGTCCATCTTTCCCTCAGAAATGTCCATCCTTCCCTCAGAAATGTCCATCTTTCCCTCAGAAATGTCCACCCTTCCCTCAGAAATGTCCATCTTTCCCTCAGAAATGTCCATCCTTTCCTCAGAAATGTCCATCTTTCCCTCAGAAATGTCCATCCTTTCCTCAGAAATGTCCATCTTTCCCTCAGAAATGTCCATCCTTCCCTCAGAAATATCCATCTTTCCCTCAGAAGTGTCCATCCTTCCCTCCTTTCCCCATCCCAGGCCGTCCTTCCCCCGCAGTGGCTCCGCCTCCTCTCTCATTCCCACGCTCTCCTGATGGTCACTTGTCCTTTTCATTCCCAATAAACCCCTGGGCCCAGGGAGTCTATGATGTCCCTGGGGGGCAGGGAAGGAGCTCTGGTTCCCCCCAGCCCTTCCTGGAGTGTTCCCGTGACTCTGTCCCCTCCCTGGCTCTGTCCCCTGCTCCCTCTGCTCCAGACAGAGCCGGGAGGGGTCCCTGGGAGCCTCTGGAAGGAGCTCAGGGCAGTTTTCAGGCACTTCTCACTCCAAATATCCCCCTGAGGGCTCCTCCTCGCTCCCAGAACTCTCCTCCCTCCCCAGCTCCGTCCTTGAAGAGCCAAGTGCTGCATCCTGGTGCTGCTCCATCCCTTRGGCCTTGCTGGGGTGTCCCTGGCAGGGGCTGTGACCGCTCTGGACACTGCTCTGGGGAAATGCGGGGATGTCTCGGATCCCAAATCGGTCCCCAGGGCTCTGCAGCAGCGAGGGCTGGTCACACACTGCACCCAAAAATGAGTGTCCAGCCAGTGTGTTTCCATTAATGCCCACGGATGGGATTCAGGGCAGAATTTTGGGCCAGCACAACCTGGATGCTGGTGGGTATTTGGAGTGAAAAATGCTTGGCGTTCAGTCCTGTGGATATTGGTTCAGGAACACAAGGAAATTTTGGCACATCCTCGCCTCAGCTCATCTCCAGCTGGCCCCACCAACTCCCGGAGCTGCTGGAGTCATTTCCAAATCAGCACATCCTTTAATTTCTCCACCATTTGTTATGCGTGCTGCATTTTGCCATGAATACATCAGGACCCCGGGTTTTTCTGTTCTGGAGCGGAGCAGAATCGTGGATTTCTTGACGGAGAAAAGACTTAACAAAATTCACATTTTTGTTCTCATTGCCTCCCCTGGCCGGGCGTGCCGGCGTTGTGCTCCCAGTCAATAGTCCCTCGTAGCTTGTTTGTTTAATTGATTGCATTGCTGTGTCAACCTGCCCACGCAGGAGCCTCAAATATTTGCAAACTGGAGCTCACACAGAGCCGGGCACGCCGGGCTCCTCGTCACAGCACAGCTGCAGCTGCTGCAGTTTGCTCAGYGGGGACCCYGGCAATCCAAACACACCAAATTAATTAGGGTTATGTCCGTAAACTCGATTTGGTTCTCTCAGGTTTGTGCAGGAATGTTCCCTGCTTGTGCTCAAACATGTTGATTAAACACTGCCGGGGTTTTTGAGTTCTCGTTTGGGATATTAAAGACCAGATTATTGCAGAGCCTCGCCGGGCAAATATTTGCTCTTTGTCAGGAGTTGCTTACTTCCTCCCCTCCGGTTTTCCCTCTGCTSAGTCTCCTCCCATGGGCAGCCATCCCTTCACGAGGTTAAAATTACTCCTGGAAAAACAGAAAGCGGCTGTTTTGTCTACCAAATGTGGCTATCTGCCTCTCAGGGCGATAATGTTCYTCCCCGACATCGTGGAAGTGCCAATGTTTTAATTGCCGTGGCTTTGATTGTCCATTGTTCATGGAAGGGGAGGGATAATTCATGAACATCCACAGTAAGGTCTGCTGAAAGGAACCTGCTCCACTGCCCGTTTGTTTTCCTTTGTACTTCCTCAGGGCTGCCCATGTAGATGTTTATCCAGTGCGTTCAGTCTAATTAAACAGTTCATCAGCTGAGAAAATCAGCGCTGGAACAATCCTGCTGTCTTTAGTGGGACTAACGTCGGGCTTAAAGTTAATTCAGGAGCACTGTCGCTGCTTTTCGGTGTCTTTTAAGCGTTTTCTCACCACTGGACTGTTAATTCCCCTCACCTAAACGCCAAACGATCGTTAAATATTTAGGAATGAATCTAATACAAACCTGCATTATGCAATAAAACATCCCTGATCTACATGATCTATTTCTCCCTTTGCCAAGGGACATCACCTGCTGGACAGATCTACCCAGCAGACATGGAGAGGGTTAAAGCCCCCAAACATTTGCTTTTGAAGTTGCCCAAAGTTTGGTGGATGCAGGATGACAGCAGCACAACAGGTCTGTCTGTCTGCATTTTCTGCAAAGCTTCAAACATCTCACAAGATACCCACCTCCTTTATTCTTTCTCTTCTTATTCTCTTCTCTTTTTTTTTTCTTTTTGGCTTTTTTTTCCCATGTTTGTTTGTTTGGGGGTTTTTTGGTTCTTTTTTTTTTTTGTGGTAGCTAAAAGCCATCCCAAAGTCTGAACCAATTTCTCAGTTTCAAAAGAAAGGATAATAAACCTGTCATTTGTGGCCTGAGCAGGGAGGTTGCTGCTGCTGCTCTGATATTAAAGCTGATTAAAAGCAGACCTGGTTTTGAGGAGTTCGTGTCTTTTTGAGACTGTTTTATTCTTGGGGGAGGAATTGCTGCGACCCCGAGTGCTTTGAACTGGCAGGACTATTGAGGGTGGACCAAAAGGAGAGCATTGCTTGGGTAAAACTCACCTGAGGAGGTTCTGCTGGGGCAGTTCTTAATTTTATTTTATCTCGTTTGGAAGGCCCAGGAGAATGTCAGGATGAAAAGCCAGGCAGGGCTCTGTGCTGGGGTTGTTTGAGCAGCTCAGACTTTCTGAACCAGCTCTGGCAAGGATTTGCAGGGAGCAGCCCAAGCCTTTTGTGATTCTCCGGGGAGAAGCTCTGGGGTTGTGCAGTTCCAATTACTCCACGTAACCCTGAGCTCTTTGCTCTTCCTGACAAAAAGTGAATCCCTGGAGCAGTGGAACTCTGCAGAATGGGATGGAGGGAGCCAGCAGAGGATTCTGTGGGGACAAACTCTGCTAAATCCCGTCCCCAGCCTTCCAGGCTGGCTCAGGGGTGGATGAAAGGGGTTTGGGGTGCAGGGCTGCTCCTGAAGCTCCCACTTTGTTTCTCCTGGAGTGGTTTCCGTGCCAAACACGGGCTCCAGGGCCGGGAACAGCCGCTCTGGATTTCTGCCTCCCTTTCCCTGAGGGTGGCAGGGCGGGCACAGCCCCACTCCAGCAGAGCCATTGCCACGGGAGATTTATGGAGCAGCGGGAACCGAGCAGGAAACGCAGCGAGGGCTCTCAGCCATCATCCCCAGATTTGTTCACGTTGACGTGGCAAGTTAAAACATCCATTGAGGGGTGTTAAAGCTAACAGGCTGCCTCAGTAAACCCAGCCATTCATCACAAGGAGGATCATAAAACCCGGTGTCTCGTTTAGGACACCCCCGGGCACCCCAGGGTTCCAGATCCATGCCCAGATCCCCAAATTCTGTGTCCCCATCCCCTGCAGCAGCAGGGCTGGAGCTGCCCCATTTCTCCTCCAACACATTTCACCCTGAGCATTTTGCACACCCTTCCCCTGCAGGACAGGCACAGGCCTGGATTAATTAATCGGCGTTCAGCCTACCCAGGATGGCACAGTTCAATTTAATTAGCCGATTCCTGTATTTCCAAATCTCTTCGCCTTCCCCAGGGAAATGTTTTTTCCCCCTTTTGCAGTGGATTTCTGTGGTAGGTGGCGAGGGCAGCTGGCTGTGGGAACACAAGAAAGCAGTGGCAGAAATTCAGGACATGGAATGTTTTCAGGAGAAAACATCTCCTAAATTATAATAATTTTATAATCACAGGTATCACTTGTATCGCTTGCCTGTCTGGGTGACCCTTATTGCAGCAATGCTTTAATTACTGTAATTGGTTTATTGCCTCATCGTTCTTTGAATTAGAGAATCATTTCATCCTTATTTAAAGGACGAGGCAGGTATTGATTCTGGGGCTTTGAAAAATTCCAGAACAGCGATTRTGTGGGTGCCAAAATTTTTTTTTGAGAATCAAGTGCTTTGAGGACAATGTGCAACGTGTGGCTGTGATAGAGAACACGAGCTTCAAATCCATCCATTTCAAAGAGGAATTCATTATCGTGGCTAATTTGCATCCACAAAAACGCAGCTCGGCTCGGCATTGTCATCAAAAGGTATCTTCACTGCTCAGTGTTGTGTTAAATGCACTTTTCAAGGACTTGGGTTTGTAAAGCCCAATAAGAAGAGGCTGCTTGGGCTCCAGCAGGTGTTTTGTGCTCTTCCTCAGGTTAAATGAGGCCTGCACGGAGTCCTGGTCACCTTTGTTAGGATTAGACTGGAGTTAAAAGGAAAAGCTTTATTCCTAGAAAGGCCTGGATTCAGTGAAATCCCAGATCCAGGGGGTTTGGGGCAGCTGGGGCCAGCCCTGCTCCTCCCTGTCCCTGCCAGGGCCCTGGAACTGCTCCTCCTGAAGGAAGAAAATCGCAGCCAGTCCAGATCAGTGTAAAATCAAACACAAAACAGGTGTTTGCTAATTAAAACTGAGATTTTAATGAATGACCTGTGTGGTTTTGGTGAATAAATACCACTCTCAGCATCTGCTCTGTAATTAGGTTCCAACTTCTTTTTTTTTTTTTTTTCCCTCCTCAAGTCCCAGTAAATAACTACAGAATGCCAGGTTTAACTAAAACCTGCTAATCTTTGCTCTTTAATGGGGAAAAAGCAGATGTTTCCTGCCCAGGTAACTCCAAGCAACAGCAATCAACAGAGAGGGGGAAAAAAAGCCCCAAATCCTTCATCTTTTACCACGTTTTTCTCTCAGGTTTGTACAATAGGGACRCATTGGAAGGGAGAGATTCCCTAAAATCCTCCCAGTGCTGCAGGTTGATGCCACATTTGTAGGATGGCTCTTGTTGCACCCCTTGGGGGTTTATTTTTAACTAATGAGTTTTTGGCTTGGACAGATTTCCTGTTGGTTTTTTTTCACTTCTGGACCCGTTTGACATTAAATCTAAATACAGATCCGTGGGAATGTGTGGGGAGAGGAGGTGGGGAGGGAAGAGGTTCTGGAATACCCACACAGGGATCGTGAGGTGCTTCCCCCCCTTCGCAGAAACACCAAACCCTGGGCCATTGCTTCCCTCTCATGAATACCTGAACACGGGGAAATAAAAGGGAATAAAGCTGGCAGTGATTAAAGCCTCAGGATGGAACAAAGCTGAGATTTCCCCCTTCCCTTCCCTCCCACACGAGTGTCTGTGGCAGAGAAGGAAGGGAAGGGGTGTCAGGATTGAACATCCTGCTCCTCGTTGGGATTCAGGGACAGAGCACTCCCAGCACAGATCAATCAGTGATTGCTGGCCGGGTTCCAGAGCCTGGGCACAATCCAGCCCCAAATTCCCGCTGTAAACCACGCTTTTGGGGCAGATTTGTGGAAAATGGGGAGCCAACATGAGCCATTTGATCCCACAAACCACAGGGCACAGCGGGGCCTGTGGGGTCACCAGTGCTTCCCTCAGAGGCATTTCTGGTACCAGACATCTCCTTAGAGGAGCCAGAGGCACATTATTTCATGCAAAAGACATAAAAAAGGAAAAGAAAAAGGATGGATTTGTTCCTGAAGCCCAGGATTTCATTTTCCAGCTTTCTCAAGGTCCCGTTCTTTGTGTGGTCCCRTTCATAGTGCCAGCACAGATAAATTCTCATTTATTCTCTATCAGTGAATCTGCTTTCTTTAACTGCACTGGCTGTAAATTCCTTGAGGTCCCTCAGACCAGGAACAGCACCTGGCACAGCCCAGGGCCCCACTTCGGGGGCACAGCTCTCCCCCAGTGCTGTTGAGAAAAACGCCAGGGATGGAGGAACCACGGCGGGTGCTGCTGAAGGGAGGATGTTGTGATGTGATTCTGGCTCTCTGATCCATGATCCAAACCCATGATTATGTCTGATCGCAGTTCTGTGCTGACAGCCTGGATCCCACGGAGCCATCTGCTGCAGCAATCTCTGCTTCGAGGGATTTGTTTCCCCAAAAGCCATGGAGCAAGGGGACTGGAGGTCTTTCCTCTGCATTCTGGCCTTTCTCCTGTTTGGGGTGAATCCTCGGGGGAGGATGAAACACCTCGGGTGCAAAAACTCCCTCAGCTGATCTCTGGAGCTCTGTCGGCCACGTTTGCCACATGAGGAGGGTGCTGTGGAATGGCCTCGGCCCACCCCAAACGTGATTAATGCGGAGCCACACGGCTGAGCCCGGTTCCAGCCCAGCCCAGGCGGAGAGAGAGGCCGCAGGGCTACGAACGGGATTTCTGTGCCTCACCTCTCCAGCTGCTGAGGAGAACACTTGACATTTARCAGCACGCGCTCTGTTCTCCCCAGAAAAGGGGATTATTGCTCTTCCCACGAGGCCCCGGCCCCTCAGGGCTCTCTCCAGGCCCAAGTCGGGTCCCCTCCCTGGGCAATGCTCTGAACAAACCCTTTGAAAGGACTGTAAACACAGATTAACGACCCCCTGTGCAACTGGGATCTCTCTCCCTGAGGTTTCTCACCAAGGGCAATGCCTCAGTAGCCTGGAAGCCATTTGTGCAGTGTCGCTGTGATAATTCAGGGAAAAAAACAGGAATTAGGGACCCTGTCCGGGTTACCTGGGCCAGGTCCTGGCTGGTTGCAGGTCTGACAGAGAAAAAAGGGTGTGAGGGGTGGATGCTGGTGGCTGACCCTGCCTGGAACCAAATCCTGTCCTCCTCTGCACCTTGGCAGCCTCTCCTCTCCTCTCCTCTCCTCTCTCTCTGCTCATTCTCCTTCCCTGTGAGCTCTGCCTCAGACCCCGAGAGCTGAGCGAGGCCGGGCACACAAACCACGAGCTCTCATCGCTTCATCCCATAATCTCCTTGCTGGTAGTTACTGGTTTCATATTTAGAAAATATAAAGCTTGAGGGGAAAAAAAAAAAAAAGCCTGGAAATGAGGTTCTGGGGGCTTATTTAGCAATTGACCCTTTTTTCATCACGCTCAGCCTTACATTCAATTACATTGCTAGGCAACAGCTCCTGTCAGCCCTAAGTGGATCCCGGGATTAATCCACGATCAGTCAAGATACACATTTATTCACCTTCCCTCACAACAGTAATAGGATTTTTCTGGGCCCAGCTTAATTCCGTAGATGAGGCTGACACTGAATTAAAGCTGCTTATCCTGGCTCATAATGAGGAGGTGAGATCCCRGGGGAGAGGGAAGGTGAGGGAGATGCTCCCCCAGCAGCGAGTGACAGACCCAGGGATTAGAAATCCCGGCAGAGGGAAAAACACCATTAAATAAGACTTGAAAAACCCAGTTCAAATTCTGCTTTTGCTGGGCATTACACACATCCCTGCTGTGCTCCTCACACAAATCCTGCCCCTGCTTGGAGCTCAGTTGCAGGCAGCTTTCCCTGGGCTGTAATTCCCACCCTCCTCTCTCACTCCGCTCCTCAGAATTTCCAAGTGGCCACAACTTTGCAAACCAGAACCTGTGGGATCCCTCCCCTGTCCCTGCTCCTTCTGATGCGAGCTGAGATTCCCTCAGGGGTCACTGAAAGACATCTCTAAAGAGATGCTCCAAAGCCCTTTGAATGCTGCCATTGTTTTGTAGCACTTCCCCGGCACAAACAGATTAAATTTTTAAGTGGGGAAAGGTCTATTAATCTATTATTAATTAATATTCCATATGCCGCCTCGGAGGCAGAGGGGATCTTTTGAAGCCATCTGGTTCCTCGTTGCTCTGGAGGAAAGCTATTGTCTGTTATCTGCTCTTGAATATGGTCTGGGAGATGGAGATGTGATGTGTGCCTGGCCAGCTGCCCGAGTGTCCCYCTGCTCCCACAAACCAGGCACGGGGAGGGCTGGAGTGCAGCCCCATTCCCGTGAGGACGTGGCAGCTGCACAACACCCCCTTTGTCCAAAAATCCGATTTTTTAATGGGGTTTCTGCCCCTCTTTTCCTGGCACATGTCCCGTGTCCCTGTTTTGGGACAAGGGCACTGCAGGGAGGAGTTTCTCCCTGAGCGTTGCTGGACCTGGGGCTTGCCAGCCCAAAGTGACACGCTGAGCAGGGTGTGCTGGTCACCAGCAGCACCAGGATTTGCTGCTGGAACAGGGAATAACTCAGGATGCCGGAGATTTGACATCACAGCTGAGCATCCCCTCCGCCCCTGAGGCATCGCCTCGTGTCCCCACTGTCCCAGCCTCCAGCAGCTCAGCTCTGCCGGGTGCTGAGAGGAAATCACTGCCGGTGAGGGGGGAATCATTGGGATSGCAGCTGCTCTGTGCAGACAAACAGCGAACCCAGCAGTGCTGCAGAGCTCTGAGCGGCACCGGGGCGTCGCTGAGGGGGGATTTTGTCTCACTGCTGACCCCAGCCACACCTCCCTCATGTTGTCAAACCTCACAAACCGCTCAGACCTCCCCAGAAACAACAAACCCTCAGTGCAGCGTCCTCAGGGACACTCTGGTGGCAGGCTTGGTGTCACTGATCACAGACTGGGGTTGTTCTCTCTGTTTGACGTTTCTCTGGCCATGGAACCCGAAATGCGGAGTTATTTAAGTGGTGTTCACCTCCTCCACTCGGCTTTGCCTCCAAAAGCATCACCCAGCTCACAACTGGAGGCTCAGAGGCAAATCCTTCACCCCAAACTGCCTGTGGGGTGGAGGAGGCTGGAAGAACCATCAGCATTTGGGGATTACGGTGGGAAGCAGGAATCATGTCCAGGAATTCGTGCAGGGCCCCGGCTCTCCCGGCTCTGCTGCCGTGTTTCCRTGCTCCCTGCACAGCTCCAGCTCTGCTCTGAACTCCCAGCACAGGGATTTCACCCCAGGCACTTTCTCCCCCTAAATCACCAGGCCGGGCTGCAGCAGAATCCCGAACCCAGCACCAGGCAAAGCCACGTTGCTCCRAGTGGGATTTACATAAACTGAGCACTAAAAACCCCTAATATTTTAAAGTGTTATAACAAAGCAGGAAAAACCTCCTCTTTCAAGCTCTATGACAACCTTATGAATATGTAAATTAGAATGCAAAGACAATTTTCTACTGGCTCCCAGTAAATATCGAGGCAGAGCTGTGGAGCATTAAGTGGCAGATTTAGGTCCGTGTTCGTTCCTTTTTTATTTATTTTTTTTAAATACCACACTTAGAGACCAATTTGATTGTAATGCACCAAATCTATCGAGTATTGCAGCCAGCTGATGGCATTGTTAAATCATACTTATTTTGGCATTTCTTATTGAAAGCAATAGAGGAGCAACCAGTGGTGATAAATTTGTTTGTGGAGAGCAGCGTTGCTTGTCAGAGTTGTACACTGTTGTAACTAGGGCAAAATTACACTATAAATTTGCAGCTTTATTGTCCTTTTTCTTCTTTTTTTTTTCTGTGTTGTTAGTGACCTGCCTTTCATATTCTACGTTCAGGGGTGCTCTGGAAAAAGAGAACTGTAAAATCTGGGGTTGCTGTACAGCAGTGTGGGATCTCCCAGGTGCCTTTATTGAATTCACCTTATTCTGCCCCAAAAATGGGATCTCCCAGAGGAAAAGGTTTATTAAATTCACCTTATTCTGCCCCAGAAACGGGGCTGGAGTTTGGCGGTCTGGCTGTGCCAGGAACGTGCAGAGCTCAGGTGGCTCCTCCGGTGCTGAGCCCGTGGCTCACAAATCCTCTCCACCTGATGTGTTTAGTGCCTGGAGTTGGGTTTATCTGCCGCGTTAATCACATGATGCAATTACAGACCTTGTTCTGAGCCCTCAGCTGCAGATTTTATCTGCTGGTGCCTGCCTGGTGGCACCTCCGTGGCGGCAGGGTTTGGGCAGCTCTGGCTCGGTTATGGTCATTGTCCCAAAATCCCCGCGGTGCCACGGGGAGGGACGAGGCTCCTTTGCAGCTCAGGAAGGAGCTCGGGTTCTCAGGAGGGTTTCAGGTGTTTACGAGGCAGGTGGAGAAATGGAATTCTCAAACTCGGCGTGGTCACACAGACCTGAGCGGTCTCAGGTAACTGGAAATATCGGTGGGACCTGAAGTGACATTTTCTTCTTGGAATTTCRTCCTGGAGAGGGTGGTCAGGCCTTGGAACTGCCCAGGGAGGTTTGGAGTCCCCAGACTTGGTGTCCAAGGAATTTCCTGGGCGTGGCACTCAGAGCTCTGGGCTGGGGACAAGGTGGGGATTGGGCACAGCTTGGACTCGATCTTGGAAGTCTTTTCCAGCCTCAGGGATCCTGGGATTTTAAAGTAAAGAATGTTTTTAGATCCTGTCCCATGGCCAGGTGAGAGGCTGATGTAAAAGCCAGGATTAGAAATTAAACCCCACTGCCTGTTCCCAGGGAAGGCCTGGTGTGTGTCCCACGGGGAATTATAACCTGGAGCAGGTGTGGGTGTTCTGTGAGGATCCATTTATCCCCGGGACCCAGGAGGGGGTTTTGCCCACGCASCTCCCTGTGCCCAGGAATTACCTGGTGCCACTCCCGGTGCCACTCCTGGTGCCATTCCCATTTCACAAATCCAAAGCTGAGTTCCCACAYGGACAAGACACGGTTCCAGCAGACTGGATTTGCACTTTGGGATCTGAAGCTTTATCCTCCACCCTGTGAGTTTTACCCACGTGTAACCCCCCTGAATTGACGAGGAGCAGCGGGGCTGGCGCTGGGAATGGCCAGGGTGTGCTGGATCCCGGGAATGTGCAGGCCATGGATCAGCTGCTGCTCCTCCTGAGCCAGAGCGTGAAAGCCAAAATTCAGAAGTGCTTTGAGCTGTAATCTCTGAGGATTTGTTGCACACGAGGCAATAAACGACTGCTCCAATTGACGAAATGCCAGAGCACAGCAGTTTATTTTAATTATGCTACAAAGGGAGGAATATTATTGTTCTTATGGCACAGCATAACAAGGAAAGGAGAAAAGAAAATTGTATCCTGCTCTCCTCCTGAGAAGGTTTAGCAGCAGCATCTTGTTCATCACGGAGGGCTCAGGGCAGCAGGATCCAGAAATAAAACATTAGGAGGAACCAGGTTAGAGATGGTATGAAAAAAAAAACCTCCTAAGAAAAAAACCACCCTAAGAAAAAGAAATTAAATCCCGTTGCCTCTCTCATCCTGAGTTGTGGCTGGTTCTGCTTTCCTTTGCTGCAAAAGGAAATATTGGAAAACCTGGAAGTTTTTAGTAGGCTCGGGCAGGAGGTGTTTGTGCTTGGAGATGGGGTGGGACAGCGGGGCAGGGCAGGGGGAAATTCCCTGCATGGAACAGGCACAGGGAGGGTCAGAGGTGGTTCCAGGTGTGACCCTGCTCAGGTTGAGGCACTTCAAGGCTGTTCCAGGAGCTGTGGGGATCTGTGGGACAGCCTGACCTTGGGGTGTTTGCCTTTCTCCCTGGAAAACTGAGATCTGAATTAACGTGTGACCCCAAAAGTTCCACTCCCCAGAATCTTCTCCTTCCCTTGGTGCTGAAAGCAAGGAAAAAACCCCATAAATGGATATTTAGGATTCTCTGACATTCCCCCTAACGCTGAACCAAAGTCAATTGTCTTTTCCAACTTTAAACCGAGTCAACATTTTAAAGAGATAAAACATTTCTATTTAAATGTTTACCTGAATTTACCATCCCAAAAGTTTGGGGAGATACAAATATAGGTTTTGTCACCGAGTGAGCAACGTTAGAATCAAAGGTAATAAACCCATTGATCTCCAGTAAGACAATATTAATATTACCATATAGCTTTTATAATTAATTTGCTGCCAGATGAAAGGAAACACGAGGTCCTTTTAATGCTGGTGATTAAAGCAAAAAGTGAACCTTTGAAAGGCAGATTTGCATGTACAACATGTTGCACTGATTCCAGCAGAGCAGGGGGAAATCGTCACTGTGCAGCTGGAGTCACATTGCGAAGTTTGGGATAAAAGAGTTGCTGAGGGATTAAAAGTTAAATCTGCTTTGTTCTGATTTCCTCCTCTCCCGTTTCAGCACAAGGGGCAAATGAAGCTGATTTTCATCCTGCCCAAAGCCACGGCAGCCTGACCTGTTTTGCATTAAACAGCAGAAATGTGATTCTGCCTCACAGAGCCCTTCAGTGGCGCAGAGTTCCTGAGGAGGAATTTCAGTGGCGAGCCAGGTAAACATTGCTGCAGCTTCCTCTCTGCACCTTCTCGATTGACTCAGGCCACAGAAAAGTTCATTTACGGGGATCAATATCACTTTGCCTCCTGCCTGCACGAAAAAACACCTCCTGCAGTCAATAGCAATTAAAGAGACAGCCAGGGACAGGAATATCGATGGAGATTGAGGCAGAGATTTCCACCTGCTCGCTGAACGTGCACGGGGACAGCTGCTAATTGTGAAATATTGCATTTGGGGACGTTCGCTGGAGAGGGAATCCCAATTCCAGAGGTGCCRGGGACGGGAGCAGGGCTGGGGCTGCAGTTTGGGAAAATTCGGGGACGCCTCTGGGACCACACCAAACTCTGGGGCAGGGGATTCCTCCAGATACTGCAGGAATAATCTCATTTTTGTAGCAATGAGGGGAGGGAGTGACGTGGATAATTCATGCAGGGATGGACAAATCTGTGGTTAAGTCTGTGGTTAAATGGGCCCTGCACGCTTTAAACAGGAAAGAGAGGTCCCAGCTGAGCATGAACTGCTCTGGTTTACAAAGGTCCTGTCAGGAATCAGGAATCAGTGCATCCCGAAAGGCTCAGGGCTCTGGACACAATGCTGAAATTCCCAAGCACCTTTAAAAAACCCACCCTGGAGTTCTTGAAAGCTTCCTCAGGACCCGGTGCTGCTGTAATTTAGGAACTCAGCCRCCAGCGCTGTTCTCCTTCCCAGCACTTCCCTGGGATTATCCCGGCGTTCATCCGCGTGCCAGCGGCACCTGGGATTTATCACAGAGCACCAGCTCCTCGTGCCACCAGCCAAGCAGGAAAATCTCACAATCCCACACTTCAGCCCTGCCTCTCCCCCTGCTCGYGGCTTGGAGGTGCTGTGCAATATCATAGAGGTCGGCCAGGCCTTGAGAATGAGGAAAAAACTTTCCTTATGGTCACTTTTGGTGGCATTTCAGTCCCTTCCTATTCCCCTGGAGCTGCTGTCGCCTGTCAGGGTCAGAACTGGGGACGGCTCCAGTTTGCCCAGTTAAAAACTGGTCAGGTTCTGCTGTTTCATGGTGCATAAAGCCTCCCCCGCTGCCAGTTAAACAACAAAATCCCCATGAAAGATGGATTTAAGTGCTCTAACTGGCAGAACCGAGGGTTATATATTTATTATCCTCTCCCTGGCTGTCTCTATTAGAATGACAAGTCTTTAATTTTGTGATCCAGCGCCTCTGATGACAGGATCACCGCGCCCCTCCCCTCGCCAGCCTTCCTGGAGCACAACTGCGGCGAGAAAACAACAAATCCAGCGCTCACTCAGGCGTTTCTGCCTCGCTTTTCAAGCTGCCATGTGAGATGTACAAACGCTCCTGGGCGGGGGGAGGCTTTTCTTCTGCCGTGCTTTTATTCCTTTGTGGGAACTTCCCCCGACCCTCCCTCTGACAGCTGAACACGGCTCTGGCTCTGATCAGCGCTGCTCCAGAGCTCCCTTTTCCCTGCCCTGCTCCCCAGATCCCATCAAACTCCATCTCCTGCCCCACCGAGAGTCACCACTTGTCAGATCAGTGGGTGTTTATGGCTGCTCTTTCTGCTAAACCTGGGACACGCAGCAGCAGGGGAGGGCAGGGACTGGGGGGTACTGGGAATCCGGAGTGGGGGTACTGGGAATCCAGACTGGGGGTACTGGAAATCCAGAACCTGCAAATGGAAGGGCAGGAGGGGAGGGAGAGGGACCGGGGTGGGGTGGGAGCAGCACCTGGGGAGTTCCTGGGACCTTTTGGGGTGCAGAGCCTCAAATGTGAGTGGGGGTCTCCCGGCACTTCAGGCTCTGCGGGCTGCACCCAAATATCATCATTGTATCTTTATGATATCATTATACCGTCATTGTATCATCGTTATATAATTATTTTATCATAWTTATATCATCATTGCATCATCGTTACATCATCATTACATCATCATTACATCACTATTACATCATAATATCATCATAATATCATCATATCATGATTATATCATGATTGCATCATCATTAAATCATCATTACATCATCATGATATCATGATTGTATCATCATATCATCATTACATCATCATTATATCATTCTTATATCATTTTTCTGTCCTTATTGTCCATCTTTAAAGAGTCAGCCAGAGGGTGCCTTTGCTTTCCTCCTGCAGCATCACAATTCCCACACAAACCCCGTTTTCCTGCCCTGAACGTGGATTTTGTGCCCATCTCCTCTCTGAGCGGGGCACGGAGGAGTTCAGGGCTTGGATGTTCCACGGGCTCCTGTCTGTGTCACTCCGAGCTGCCATCGTGCAGCGCTTCTTTTTTAAACCTCCACATTTCCCGTTCTTCACTAAAACCCCCCTCGTGTTTGTCAGCCGTGAGCTGAGACAGGTAATTAATAATAAAAATAACAAATTAATGAAGCCTTCCCTCGTTAACAGAGGGATGAAATCCTAATTCCACTGCTCGGGCCCTGGTGCAGCCTCTCCTCCTTTCGGCTGGGATCTGATGCAGTGAAATTTCCCTTTTTATTCCATGACAGGGGCAGGAAAGGTCCTCTCTGCCCACAGGGGCAGGATTTTGTAGGATAATCCATGGATTTTGGGGTGTCAATTCCAGATTTATTAATGAGTTTCTGCATTCTGCGTTTCACACCTGTGAATCTTTCACCCTCTCTGTGGTGGGGCAGGGATTTGTGTCTGTGTGGTGAAGCACRGGGGTGAAAGAACAGCGAAAATAACAATGAAATACTCTTGGAGGAATAACAGCAACAACASTAATAGTAACAATAATAATTWAAAAAATATAGCAGTAAYGGAAATAACAACGGTGGAAATAATAAAAATGAAAATAATGAAAATAATGAAAATGATAATAATGAAAATAATGAAAATAATGAAAATAATGATGATGATAACAATAGTAATAATAATAATAATAATAATAATAATAATAATGATAATAGAGGTTCAGGAACATCTCCCAGCGCTGTTGCTGGAGGTCTGAGACACCTGGACCTGCCCAGGTGCGTTCTGCCCCGCAGCACCTTCCCCTCACTCCTCCCACCCAAACCAAAGCCCAGCTTTATTCTCCTGTTGCACAAAAGCTGCTTTAAAGTGCAGCGCGGGTGTTTTACGCTGTCAGCTGTCAGCCAGAGCCTCTGCCAATGTTTTATTCATGTGTCACTCTCCTGTTCATTTGCTAAGGGTTTACAAATGCTTCATCAATTATTCACAGGCCTGATACCTGCTTGGGGCTTGTTGTTGTTGTGTCTCTTTTTTCTTTTTTTTTTTTTTTTTAAAAAAAGAGGTGTTGGGGGGTGGAGGAGAACTCTACAAATGTAAGAAAACAAATTAAAATAGGAATTCAATAATTTACAGCCACTTACTGCATTATTCCCAGCAAGTTAATTTTTAAAGGAAAGCAGCTGTAGCAGGGATAATTGAATTAAGGGTTTGCAGTTGTTCCCGAAGCTCCTGTGATCTCAGCAAAGAGGAGACAACACAGGAAAGGGTTTGAGGAGGAATCCAGGAGCGTGTTGAACCCTGTGTCACGAGCTGGGGTGAAATTCAGCCAGGGGCTCGGCCCAAGGGATGAGGATGAAAGTGCGAGGGGTGTCCTGGCCTCTGGACTGGGGTAAATTCCAGCCTGGAGARGGAGAAGGGTCCCAGGCCACATCTTCCCTCCTCTCTGAGGTTCTTGCTGCAGAAAGAGGCACGACAGCGAAATTCAGGCTCAAGTAAATCCTGACACATTTACCAGAGCCTCCTCCCACGAATTCCCCAGAGAAGCACACGAGAATGAGTCCTTTTCTCTGCTTTTTATTTTCCTAGAAGGCGGCGAAATAACAAACATTTGCCTTTTTAATTTCCATTAGCGGCGTGTTGAGATGTTTATAAACTCCCTGAGAGTTGCTCCTTCCGAAAGGAGCAGAGCAGAGCTGCTTCCTTCTCCAAAAGAACAAACTGAGAAGGAAATTTTGCAAAATTGACTGAAAATTTGGGCAAATGCCTTCAAAGTTGGTTGGGCAGCTTTTTCCCTTTGGAAACTGCCCGGGAAATCTGCAGCTCCTGCCTGGCTGCACAGATCAATCGCTGGGATTGCTTCCTACAAAGCCCTTTGAAGCTCTGAGGGATCCCAGCAAGAGCAGGATCGATTCTCTGGTCTCGGAAAACAAAAGTGAGGGAGGAGCCGGGCGGGGCAGTGAGGCAAGGGTGGAAAATACAGCATTGGCTGGTAAACAAATTTAATTTATTTACATTTATTATTATTAAACAAATAGTTTATTATCAAATCCTCCTGTTCTTAGAAGTCGCCAGTGGGATTTCGAAGGGAATAACGGGGATGGTGAGACAGGCACCAGGGGTGACCTTACTGCTGTGTCCCACCTCACCTGAGGCTCCCTCTCCCCTTCACCCCAACGCCTCTTCCAGGGCCACCTCCACCTCCARGGTCCTGCCAGAGCTGTGCTGGGAGCTCCCACTCCTATGGCAGCGCCCTGGGGCAGAAATCCCGATTTTATCTGGATTTTTTCCCCCTCAGAGTTCAGCGGGTGCTGTGCCCATGGGACGTTCTCAGCGCTGGTGGTGGGCACGGCAATCCTGGGACGTTCAGAGCTGCCCAGCCTGGCAAAGGACAACCCCAAACTCTGCAGGACGAAGGGCTCTGGGGCTGTGCTGGAAGGTCCTGGCTGATCCCAGTGCTGGGAGAGCCCTGGGGCAGAAATCCTGGTTTTATCTGGATTTTTTTCCCCTCAGAGGTGGGTGCTGTGCCCATGGGACGTTCTCAGTGCAATCCTAGGATGTTCAGAGCTGCCCAGCCTGGCAAAGGGCAACCCCAAAAAGTGCAAAATGGGTCACGCTGGCAGGTCCTGGCTGATCCCAGCGCYGGGAGAGCCCTGCTGGGGTCTGAGCCCCCCTGGCCCGGAGGGATTTCCCTTTGCCCCCGGAACATCCAGCTCCGTGTGGGACTCTCTGGGGTGACCCGGAGGCTGCAAACCCCCCCCTCTTGGGGGTACCCAGACCCCAGAGCTCTCCTGGAAGCTCTGCTGGCATTAACCGGTTTCCACGCTGGCAATTTGTGAGCTGGGTGAGCTGCAGCAGCCAATTAACAGAAGTTCATTAGCACGGAGCCACTGCGGCACGTTAGCACCCCCACACCTTCCCTGTCACCCGGGACGTCCCTCGCCCCTCTCCAGCTGGTCCCATTTGCCAGCTCCGGGCTCAAAGCTAAGCCGACATTATTTTTGTTATTCTCAGGCGCTTTATTGCTTTTCTTACCGTGCCTGTCTCCCACTTTTAAAATCTGAATTTTTCATTTTAACTCGAATCGTGGTTTATGATGTATTTATATACTTTTAAACTAACTTTTATACTTACAGGCAGCCAATTACTGCACCAGAGGAGCCCAGAGTTAATATTTTTGGGTTTGAAGCCTCGCTTTATTTGAGACTATATAAATAAGGTCCTCATGAAGTATTTATACAGCCTAAGCCAGCTCTGGGAAGAAAACAAAAGCAATGAGTAAATAACGAAGAATCAGATTTGTGCTTTTTCATTTTCAGAAGTGTGTGAATTTTTAACTTTTTTAAGGGAAGGCAAAGCTTTGTTCCCCCTCRTGCTGCTCTGGGGCTTTCGCTCCCCGAGGGCTCTGCCGGCCCTGCACTCCTGAGGTTTTTGTGCCGGATTTTGCCACAATTATTCTCTTTTTGCCCTCAATTTGTGCCCAACACCTCCAGCTCTTTCCTGCAGCAGGGAGAGCTGAGCTTTTCCAGAATGAGACTTAAACCAAACTCACCGATGTAAACAACTGCCACTCTACACCAGGTAATTATGTCTCCTCGAGATAATCTCATTTGCATATGCATTTATAACTCCACGAGTGTTCTTAGAGACTTTAATTAAAAATTAGGCTTTCATTTCCATGATTTCATCCCTTTCTGCTACTCCCACTGTTTTTTAATTTTATTTCAGGGGCCCTCTCTCCACAGAGGGGTTTTTGATGACCCTTCAATGTCTTCTAAAGACATTTCTCCTGCAGGCACCGAGTGTGATTTGATTTAGCTCCCCCCACCTCCGTTCTGTGTTTCTGGGTGTAGCAATAAGCCATGATTCAGCACATTGCCATCACCTAAAAATCAAATTTCAGCGCCTCTGATTGCTGCTCGTTGTGCTGGGATCAATAGCTGAGAGCACCCTTCACCCCTCGAGTGAGGAGTGACCCCCACGTCCTCCAGGAGCAGCTGGAAATTCAATACAGCTCCTGAGGTGAGGGGCCGTTCATGCCTTGAATAGAAAAGTTGGGTTTTTTTAAGCTTGTCTACCTCACTTTGCACAAACTGGTTTTATAAAAATGCTCTGGGTCCTTCAGAGTTTGTGCTTTGTCACTGGTGATGGAGATGTGGGGAGAATCTCCCCTAGTGACGCTTCCCTGGGGGCTGCACCCACATCCCCAATCCCAGCATCGACCCCAAATCTCACCTGGGAAGCTGCTCCCCCGCCCTGGCCTGGGTTGTGCAACATGGGAGTGTCCAGAGGGAATTGTCCCGAACGAGTGTGCTTGAGATTGCTCCAAAAATCTCAAATTAATCCCAAATCTCACCTGGGAAGCTGCTCCCCCACCCTGGCCTGGCTCGGGGACGTACAGAGCATTCCAGAGGGAATTAATCCCTAAATCAGACTGGGATCTGCTCCAGGGGGACAAGACCACACTCCCTTTAAACTCAGTGACACGGATCTGGAATATTCCTTGGGAATCCACTGGTGTTGACAGAGGTCTTGGCAGCGCAAATAAAGGATCTGACCCTCAGTGGAGCCGGGCAGGGACTTGTCGTGTCTCTGTTTCCAAACTGCTGTCCCTCACATTCCCCTCACTTTTGGAAAAGAAAAGCTTGCAAATTTTGTCATGAAAATGAAAAAGAACCTCCTTCTTTCCCAAGCTGGTATTCCATCCAGGATAAACTGTTGGCTTTGGATAGAAGGATCTCAGCCAAACCTTGCTGTGAGTCACTGGAGCTTCTTTACAATTTTGCCTTTCCAATCCACTCTGGGGCTGTTTCTGCCCTTTCGGTGCTGCTGRCAACAATTCACAGAACCTCGGAACTGTTGGCATCCGTGTTGGATGGACACAAAGAAAGGAAATCAGGTCCTGAACGGCCCTTCCTGGGAGAGCCCTGTGCCCAGTCTGGGGTTTTATCTGAGGCACAACAACTCCAAGAAGGCTAAAGAGACCCCCACGAGGTCACAGCAGAAATCCCCCTCTCTGCACCGACACTCACAGCCCCCGCCGGCCCATCCTTCTTCCTCTTCCTCTCCTGTCAGGTGGGAGAAGCTCAGGAGCGTTTTAGGTGCCCACCTTTGAACGAGATGAGTTGTCGAACTCGGAGGGAACACGGGGTATTAAGGGAACGCAGTCGGTTCCATGCGCTGGGAATGTGCCTGTGGCTGGAACAGCCACCAACGGGCTCTTTTATTGATATTATTCTGTCTTGTTTGCTCGCCTGCTGTTTCTCCCTGTCTTCATTGGCAAAATCAATCTCTCCTGTCTTCCTTTTTTTTTTTTTTTTTTATTAAACCATTGTTGCCTTTTGCTGTGAGGCCAGGATTGATCCCTGGCGAGCAGGAGAGGTCGGGGGGGAAGGAGGGCGATAAATAGAGGGAATCACAGCAGAGGGGGCTGGCGTTTCACAGGCTGGGTTAGAGCGGCAAAGGACAAACCCTCAGGTGTCACAGGGGAGATTTCCCTGCCCAGAGGGGCCCACGAGGCCTTTCCAGCAGGGTTCGGCCACGGAATCTGCACCAGGGGCTCCTAAACAACAGACAAAAATTCTCTGGGTATTCGAGAATGTTCTGGGTAACTCGGGAACTCTGCTGCCAGGGTGCTGAACTGGCCTCTTCCCGAATTCATGGAGTGTAAATGAGGATTTAACCCCTTGGCTTGGCTGCACCGAGGTTTGTCCCAGCAATTCCGAGGTGTTCGGCGTCTCTCTGGCATCCAGCACTGGTTGGGGTTGGATTTTCTCTTTTCCTGAAGTGAGAGAAATTGCAGAGGCGTGAAGAGCCACAGTTCAACTGCTCCTCAGATATTTCATTCCTGCAGAACTGCTGCAGCCCGGGACTCCACACCARTTAAAAATAAGTGAATTACAAAGGAAAATCAGCTGCGAGGACACGGAGTAATTGGGCTGGAAGGGTGAAAAATAATAAAGTGGATTCATATTCTCCCAATAAATAAAAAGAAGAGATGCTTCACAGCCTCTCCATTCCTGCTTTATCCAGAGTGATGCTCAAGGCAGGGTGATTCATGTGCTCAAAGAGAGGATCTGAGCAGATAATAGTTTGCCAGTTCCCTGAGCTGCTTGCAGGACACAGAAGATTGTCCAATTAATCCCTCTTGTTTGGATTAATCATTCCGGGCTGCTCTGTGGAAGAAGCAGCGGCCAAACAAGACCGGAGGAAATGTCTCTTAGGAGGGATTTCACTCAGGAAAAGAACTTCGGGCTGAATCAGTGCCCTGAATTCATCCAATTATACCCCCAATTAAATCAAAATCCCTCTCCTGTTCACGCCCAATCCCTGTCAGGTATTGATTAAAATAAATCGTGTACAGAAAGCTGATGCACCTGGTGGGACACAGGAATTATCCCGTGTTTCAGGGAAGTTCTGTGCACAGCTTGTCCTGTTTGTCCCTCCCCCAGAACTCCTTTTCCAGCTCGGACAGAACAGAGAAGGAAACAAAGGCTGACCCGTCCGTGGAGCTCTCAGGAGCTCCTCTCTCATTTATTAACGCACGGGAAGGATCCCGATGGCCCCAAAACAAGCACGGRATGAGACAAAACAAGACCAGACGAGCAGGGCGTTTTGGTCTGGTTTTGTACAAAGCTGTGATTGCCGTCATTTGCGGCATTTTGGGGCACGTTCGGCAGGAATTGGCTGCTCCCCTTTGGCGGAAAATTACTTTTTACATATTCAGAGGTGTCGGGAAGCTGGGAGGGAAATCCCCACCGCACATCCTTTTCTCGAGGGCATTTTGAACTTTGCAGGGGAGGAGCCGCGGAATTGGTTAAAAAGGTGTTTTTAGCCGGGTTMTGCCCCGCATCCCCCCCGTCTGGGTTTGCACACACATCGGATTGATGCCGGGACCTGCAGCCGTCCCGAGCTGCTGAACATTTGATGGGTTTTTGGCAGCTCGGGGGTTATGGATGCTCCCGTTCCCAGCCGTTCCCAGCTCATTCCAGCCGGACCCCACGGCCCTCGGCTGGAACAGGCAGGAAAAACCCCGTGTGAGCACGGAGGGGTGAGAGGGAGATCGCGCTGGGTGTCACTGAACCCACAATTACACCTCGATACAGACGAGAGCAGTTCCTAATTGCAGCTAATTACCGAGGAGGGTAAGTGATCGGCAACCGCYTAAATGCGCCTTTAATTTATTAAGAGAAATAAGAATGGAAGTTCAGTCCCCGGAGGGAAAGGTTTGCGTGCGGCCGGGATCGGTTATCCCTCATTTCTAGGTTTAAAATCGAGATTTTTGAAGGGGTTTCTAAACAGGGAGATGAAGTTTAGTGAGCCCCGTGTGGAAATGAAGGTGCTCCAAACCTGAGCTCAGGGGCATTGCCTTGGGGAACACCGAGGAGGAGACTCTGGAGAAGAACTTTAATTGATTTTGAGTGCCTCTGCCCGCACCCTCATCCCTCATTTCCGCCCTTCCTTCCCCTGGGCCTGCAGGGATTTGTCTCCCTTTATTTGCAGCGTTCTGAGCAGAGGGATGGGGAGAGGCAGGAGAGGAACGAGGCCCTGGCCGGGCAGGGGCTGGCTCCGTGCTGGCAGAGCTCAGTGRTAAATCCGAGCTGTGATTCCCACGTTTAATGGAATTCCCGTGCCCTCAGCGCCCATTTCCCGTCTCTCTGAGCGGGAGATGCGCTGGGGTTACTCCCTGTGCTGGGTTTGGTGGGGAGGCCCCGTTAATGCCCTTTCCTGGGGAGCAGAAAATCTGCAAATGGTCCCATGAGGTCACTGCAGCCACACCCTGGTGTCTGTGTGTACGGCCCGGATTAAATCTGCTCCGAATCCAAAATAAAGAGCCACTAAATCCAGCAGACAAGAATATTTCACATCCCTCCAATTATAATCAGCTCTGGAAGAGAGGCTTGGAGGTAACGAATTACCTGCCCAATCTTTAACCCCAATTACCAGCTGCTTGTGCTCATCCATAATTGTCTTTCTTGAGGACTCTTTCTTGCTGGGGAGGTGCGTGATGGATTGAAGCGGTGGCTGCCTGTGGACAGCTCCGAATTGATGCATTGTTTACAGGTCCCAGTTTCCCGAGCCACGGGTATTAACAATCCCTTCGGACACCTCCTCCTCCCCGGGTGCAGCTCAGGAAGAGCAAAAAAAAAACCTGAGCTGGAACTTTCCAATGCAAATTCATGCTAAAAGACTGGAGAGAGAATGATTGTGACAACCAGGAGTTGTTATTTATTACTCTGGCTGAGCTACACTAAATTGCTTTTGAGTAGTAGCCTGAATTCTGAATTTTGGGTTGGCTGCAGTGTCACCCAAGCTGGGATATCTTGAGCTCTTGGGTTGCAAACTCTGGATATCTTTGTTTGAAATGATAAGTTCTCACTTGGTTTTGAGCTTGTGGACTCCTTGGTTGTGCTCAGCCACRGTTTGCACAGATTTCTGTGGAGTGATCAGGCTGAAAAGCACATTCTTCAACGAAAGGGAATTGGGATGGATATTCTGTGCCAGTGGGACAGCGCGACGTGACAAACATTTGGGGCTGGGGGGACAGAAAGGAGACAGGGAAAGGGGGGGGCTCACCCTGGAGGGACCCMTCAGCTGTGTCCCCCGGGGAAATCCGTGTGTGAGGGGAGCAGAGGAGACTGACTGTGAGTAGAGAGCTCCCTGTGAGCCCCCCAGGTGATCTGTGGGGCTGTGCCTTCGGCTCCAGCAGAGCAGGGATGGGGTGCCGTGGCTGGGCTCCAGCRCAGAGGCGCTGCTGTGGTCGCTGGCTTGTGCAGGCACGGGCTCAGCCCACTCACAGGGTGGCTTTGATATTGCAAATTCTGCTCTCCTGACCCGTCTGCAGCGTGAATGAAACACCTCAGGCCTGTCCCCTGAGCCGATTGTCTGAGTGGGCAGGCAGAGCAAGGCTGTCCCTGCCTCCAGGGGTGTGTGAGCTCCTTGTAGTGCCCTGGTTCACGGGCAGGGCTGTGGGTTTGGGGGGAGAGGATYTCTGCATCTCCGCTGCCTCCCTGACTCTCCCCTCTCCTCCTGGAAGCTGTTTTTCCTGGCTTTGCGGCGTTCTCTRTGATCCGTGGAGAAGCCTCCTGGTGCTGGGGTTGGCAGAGCCTCAGCCCTCGGCTGCGGGAGGGGAAGGAGGGGCACGTCTGACCCTGGATCAGACACTGTGCCTGTGCCCAAAAACAATCAAACCGTGAAGCTGGTCCATATTCCCGATGGAAATATCGAGGCTGGGGTGCTCGGGGTGGTGTCACACGAAAAACACAGCCCCGGGTCGGTGCAGGCAAGCAGGAGAAGCAAAGCTGCTGCGTCATTTCRTCCAAATGCCGTTCATCTGCCTGGCAGAGCAGGGGGAGCAGCAAAGCCCTTCCTGCAGAGCTCACACCCGCTCTGGGCTCGGCCTCGCAGCAGCTGAGAGCTTTTGTTTGAACTTTAGGAGAGGAAAATAGCAAAATGTTGTGCCAGATTCATTCTGGCTTAAATAAATGTCACGGGTGGTGATGAGGAGGAGCTGCGCCATTAACTGGGCACATGCAAATATTGCTGCAGGGGCAAACAGAGGGGATGGGGGAGCTCAGGTGAGCTCAGGTGAGCTCAGGTGAGTGGTGCTGAGCAGGAGAGCTGCTCCAGGACACACATCCACCTATCTCATGTTAAAAATCAAGGTAATTCACCCTCAGCCTTTCATCTCACTGTGCTGCCCTCGCTGTTGTGGGGGGCAGAGGCTGGTTTGGAGCTGGGTTTTAGGCTGGATTTCAGGGGAGCTCTGCACCACTGGGGTGCTGGGTGCAAGAATTCTCAGTAAATAAATGTGAAACGCTCCTCGAGGTGCCACGTGCTCAGCSCAGCCAAGCCACTGTTTCATCCTCAGGTGCAATCCCGTCTTTCCTTCCCTGGCACTTCCCGAGGGGCAGAGCCCATCCCTTTGTCTGCAGGGCAGGCCTGGCCAGAGGTGTGCTGCAACTTCTCSTCAAGCACCTCCTCTCCCATCTCCTTGTGCTGCTCTTCCCTGCCTTRAGCTGTTTTATTTCTTTTGATTCCACGTTTTCTCAGTTATCTTGAACTCTGATCTCCCTGCCTTGGCCCCCCGTTGCTGTGCCGTGTGACAGCGCCAGACAGGAGAGGCCAGGGCGCTTTAATGTGGTGATTTGTGGAACTGGTGCTTGGCAGCCTTGAAGTGCCTCGTGTCTGTTCTTCGGAATCAGTTTGAAGCGGTGGCTGCAGGTCTCAGAATGTCGCTTTGTGTCACTCTCTCAGGGGCTCTGCGAGCCKGCAGTCTGACACTCGCTGTCACCACGCAGATGGTGGCTTCCGATGGAAGGGATTTTCTGTGCTCGGACGCTTGGAAGGGTTGGGCCAARCGTTCTCCTGGAATACCTGTGGTCACTCTGGATTTCAGTGGCTCCATCTAGGCCGTCCCACACTGTTCCACGTGAGGCTTCCCCTGGAACGCTGCACATCCTGAACCAGCTGTGATCCCAGGAGCAGCYGTGATATTATTCCCTGTTTGGATGTTGGTGTGCATTCCTTTATCCCGCTGATAGTGGGAGCAGCAGCCTCGGGTGGTGTGAGCACAGCCAGGCCCTGCTGGGGTGTTCCAGCTCCGAGCAGCTCCTGCTCGGGAAAAGCATCCTCACCCTCTGTGTAAAACAGAGAAATGGGCTCTGAATCCACTTCTGGGCTGTGAGTGATTTTTTATTTATTTTTAAACTCCTTTCGTGGCACTCTGCCCTTCAGTGGAGCTGCCTTGGCTTGGCCCTTCACTGCAGGAGCTCCAGGCCGTTCCTGAGAAATTAATTCTCATTTCAGAGCGAAGTCCCCCCTGAGCTCAGCCTGCAGCACCCCCTGGCCTGAGCTGTTCTGACACTCAGCCTCCAAAAGTAAATAAATACTCTCCCTCGCTGCTTCCCTGGAGTTCAGTCCGAGCTGGAGCACTGAAATCCTGGACCTCAGCCTGCAATCAAACCCTCCTGTCCCTGGCCATCAGTGCCAGCAGAGCTGCCTGCCCCTGACAGAGGGGCTGACTCCTCAGTTCCGCTCCAGTAACTCCGTCCCATTTCCCCAGGGCCCCGCTGGGCTCTCCCCAGCCCTGCAGGGCTCTGTCCCGGCTCTCCCAGACAGGACGGATTGGAGCTGGCACCTCGCACAGCCGGGCCACAGGAAAACCAAACCCTGCCCCTCGTGAGGGATTCACCGAGAGCGAATATTCTCTCAGAATCACACAGTCCCAGAGTGAGCTGGCGTGGAAAAGACCTCGGAGATCTTCAGGTCCAACCTGAGGAGAGAGGAACAGAGTTATTTGTTAGGAATAACATTTCCTGCCTGCATTCCCTGCCTCAGGAACAGCCTGGCAGAGCCTCCTGYGCTGAAATGATGCTGAAATAAACAGGAAAGCAGGGAAATATTCCCCTCCTGCAGCACCGGCAGGGTCCCTCTGCCTGCTCAGGGGAGGGCAAGAGGAAATGTTTAATTTCCAATAACTGTGTGAAGCTGCCCCTAAAGCCAGCGTGGAGCAGGCTGGAGGGCAGGTGCTCAGCGAGTCAGGAAACAAGATCAGTTCATAAAATATCTCATGGAAATTCCTGCGTTGCAGCTGCAAAAGCTCTTTAATGTCCACACTCTGTTATTAAATGCCGGAATAAAGAGCTGGGGAGTGGATTCTATTCTGGCTATCGTTTTGTGTGAGTGCAGGTCAGGCCCCTCTGGATTTCTGAATAAATCTGGGCTCTTGACAGAGCATGAGGAGCCTTCTGAGTGCTGGGGCYCAATCTCCAAAGCAGGATTTATCTGCTGCAGCCTTGGGTTTCTTGGAGGATTAATTCACTTAATCATAACTGTTTTCTGCAAGCATTTTAATCAGCTGCTAATCCTCATCTCTTCCTTCACATTAGCTAATTAAATCAAGTTATTATTTTTAAGTGTTCCCTCAAAGCCAATGATTCTTGTGGAAATGGGTGAGGAGGTCTGTGAGATGTCCTAGACAGGATCCTGTTCTTTTGGGGGCTTTTGGTGGCTTTTATTTAACATTCCTCTGGCAGCTTAGGAAATATCCTCTTTCTTCGTGTTGTACAACGAGCCAGTTCTGTGTTCTTGTTTTTATTCATAAAGACAGATAATAAAATTAATGCCTTTGGTAGTAGTAGCAGATCACCCCCCGCAGCTTTTAGGCAGATCCTTGTGATAAATGAAGTTACTCGCCAAAAATAGCAATAAACAAATTATACAAGCAGAGTTCAATCTGCATTGAGTCCCCACAGACGTATCTGGGAGAGCTTGTTAGAAATAATTGTGGTTTTGTTCCACTTCTCCCTTCCCTCAGGTTTTGTTGCAGAAGATAACAGCAGCAGAATCCTCCTCTGTGTGATTAATCTGCCTGGTGCCTCCTGCAGCCACCAGAACCTGTTTGGGGCATTTGTCCTGCTCCGGCTGGGACATCCAGGAACCCCTGGGGCCTGTGGGCACCCAGGCACTGCCYAGTGCTGATAAAGCAAATTATCTTCATTTCTGCACACCCTGGAACCTCAGGGGACACACGTAAAATGTCCTTGGTGGCATTTTTGCGGAGGGGAAAAAATAAATCTGTCAGGGAAGCGTTCCTCAGAAGCACCAGCTTTGTCCTGGCTGACTTCCCCCACGTTCATGGCCCAGTGCAAATCCTTTGGGGTTTGGGAATAGGAGACTTCTCTCTATTTTATTCCCAACCCCAAAACTGAATCTGCTGTTCCCTCCCTGGCGCAGAGCAACACAAACGTTGCAGTTCCTGGGGTTGCCTCTCCTCAGCCAGGACTGTCAGACCTGGTTGCTCTTTAAGGATTTTGAGATAAATTTTACCTCTGGGAAATCTCCAGGTATTTCATTACATTTCTGGAATAATTGTCCTCCCCTTTTGCTCATTTCTAGAGGGAAAGATAACACCTCTCTTTCACTGATGAGCCTTATTTTATCTAAATTATTTAAATACGAGGCGAGGTCCCTGCTCATTCTCCTTCAGTATAGGCAGCCCTATACTGAGCTGCTAAGGACACTTCTAAATGAGATTTAATAATATAGCAGGACATTTAGCATATATTAATTAAATATCAGCAGATGGTGAGGAGAGCCCTTGCTGGGAGTGAGTACAGAGGAATGGAAGCGCCACGTAATTAACCAAACCTGCAGAAACAATGGAGGTGCAATTACTTTTTTTATTAACACGTTACACCGGCCCGCAATGCCGAGGAATTTAATTACTGCCCAACTCCCGTTCTGTTCAGTGGCAGAGCTGTGGAGGTGGAGAGGAGCAGTGTAAAAGGGTTTGGAATCTCCTCTGTGAGAGCAGCTCTGGCAGCTCAGGAGCCCGGAGTGGAAGCTGGGCATGAGGTTGGGRAAAAGGCTCTGGTGGTCCAAGGCTGCACTCGTGGAGTGAGCCTGAAAATCGGTGTGAAATCTGGACATTTCTGAGTGCCACCAGCACAGAAATCCCTGCTGGCACCGTGGTGCCAGCCACACGTGTGGGGTTTTGCCAGGCCGGACAAAGGGGGATTTTTGTCCTTCCCTSCAAGCCAAGGTGGCCTCAAGCTTCACTCTCTGTGTGTCCTGCAAGCCCTCCTTGGGTGTTCCACCTTTGGCTGAACCACAAACACAGCACCTTCTTAGGATTAAAACTCAGCTCTTACAAAGATTGGCATAAAATCCCTGGAGGTCTGGCAGGATTTGGGTTTTCAAGCCCATTTTCCAGCTCATTTTCCAGCCCAGAGCTGCAGGGGGTGTCTGAGCACCAGAGAGTTCCTCGGTTTTGGGATCCAGGTTTGTGGGGCTGCTTCTCCTTGGGTCGTGAGGTGGGAACGCTCCGGATGGCAGCAGCTGGCTGAGCTGCCTCCCCTGAGACAGCAGTGCTTATACAAAAATAAATTAAACCCTTAATCCTGCAGACCTTTTTCCCTGCAAAATCCTCATTTGTGCCTTTTTCCAGGGCAAAGCAATATTTAGTGGCAGAAGCAGCTCTGTTAACTTATGTTGGTGGAGCTCCTGTTATATTCAGCCTGACATAAAATGCCAAGAAATGGCCAAGAATGACATTTAAATGCATGGAATCGACAGCCCTACCTCTAGGTGTGGGTTTGCTGGAGTTTTTTYCCCCCCTAAATAATAATGTAAAGCTACATTTGCCATCCAGTTCTGCTACCTTAAAGTACCTTGTTTGACATTTTACTGTGATGAGTGAACCTTTAACAAGGTCATTAGCTTTGAAGGATTTTTCTCCCGGGGCTGTGGCAAGCAGTTTATTCTAAATAGCCAGGAAGAGAGAATAAAATATAAATAAAAATAACACTGTGTAACTGTGAAAGATTTCATTTGTAAAGAACATAAAGTGGAAGCCTCCACAAAATAATCCGGCCCTTCAAGAAGCCAGAAGTCGTTGAAATGAATAAATCCAGGCACAGCAGAATAACTCCATAAAAATAACACCAAACTCCTCCAGGTTTATGGGAGAGCAGTCCCTGCGAGGAGGGGACCTGGAGCAGTTCTGAACTGCAGACACTCCTGGAATTGCCTCTCAGCTGGAGAGGGAATGGCAGCAGAGTGATAACAGGAACAGAAATGGTCGGATTCTCACTGAAAAAGCGAATGGGGTGAGATCCTCATCCGTGTTTTTCTTGAACTCCTGGATTGTGAGAAGGCAAACCCTGGAAACTGTGAGCTCAGAGCTCCCAGTTCTCAATGGCTGCTTTGGTTATTGATCAGGAGAGGCYGGAGGTGCCTGCTGTGGGTTCCCACTGAGCTGCAGGGCTCTGGTCCTGAGCTCACACGAACCTCTGGCCWCTGCTGTGTGCAGAGACCCTTTATCAGAGGGTTAAAATGGAATTGTCCGTCAGGAATTCCAGSGGAATGATGTGGGAATGTGCTCATCCCTCCTGGCTTCAGGAGGYACCTGGGCTGTGGTGCTCCATCCCTCGGGTGGTTTCCTGACACCCTTCACTGCTTTTAGCCCCAAAAGGGAGAGCCCAGCTCCTGCTGGGAACCAGTGGAATCCCATTCCCGAAGGCAGGGAAACGCCTGCTGTACCTGGTGAGGGGAACAGACCCTGCCTGAGCCTCTCTGGAAAACGGCAACGCCGAGTCCTTGATGTGCTCTCAGGAGTGATTTGTCCTTTGTGAAACTAATCTGCTGCAGTGTGGACTAACTCCTGCAGAGACACAATGCACCGGGACAAAAATGGATTTCAGACAAGGATAATCCAGTCAGTGGGCAGCARTGGGAATTCCATTTCTGACCGTGGATGCTGGGACTGCTTCTGTGTGTCTCTATCCATACAGGACCTGACAGGCACTGACAGCTGAGTGTTACAGTGGGAGAGCAAGGAAATGCTCCCAGATAGTGCTCGAGATGTCTTTGTCAACTCCCATCAGCCCTGAGAGCAACCAAAGCAAAGAGTTCAACCTAATTGGCTGGTATCTCATTAATTGCACTATTTAGTCAGTCATTATCAATGAGCACGAGGAGGAATTTTAAGATATTTATTTTCTGTCTATAGCACGGGAAACATCTTCTATTTAATACACAAATATGTTGCCCCTTATCTCCCGTCTCACAAGGGATTTGTTTAACCAAGGCTCCGGCTGATATGAGCAGGCTTTTAAATTGAAAAATTGCAATTCATTCCCCCACAACTTTGATACAAGTCTTATCAGCAGGAGGAAGTGACAAAAACATATCTCTTCTCCAAGACAGAGGAAGGATTAGCTGAGCAGCGAAAGAGACTTCACTCTGTGTCTCAGGAAGGAGAAGAATGGGAGGAAAGCTCTGTCCTTCCCTGAGAGCKCGGCTGCAGGCAAAGGGCTGCTGCTGGGCCTGGCTTTGGCCCRTTCTCAGCAAGGCTGGCCACCTTTGCTTCCCCTCAGACTGAAATTATTGCCAAGGTTCTCGAGGTGTGAAATAGYGGGGAGGGCAGAGGAGCAGCCAGGCAGCAGATCGGGGTGTTTGCTGTGCGGAGCCACCCCTGGAACRTCCTCAGGAGCCACTCAGTTCCCTGGAATCGGGCACAGGAGTCCCCARTAAATGGATTTTGTTACTTTAACCACTTCCTCTCAGAACCCCCCTCAGGTCACCAGTGTTTTTTACAGGAGGAAATCGGGAGGAGGAACAAAGCCYGTGTTTGCTCCTCGCTTTGCTTTTCGATTGAGCTCCAGGCCCAATCAGGCCTAATTAGGGCCCTCTGTTCCTCTCCATGAGTTCTGCTCCAGGCCCGTGGCTCCAGACCCGTGGTTTAATCATTACAGGGATCGATGGGGGGGATTTGTGATTCAGTTGGATGGAAACTTGGCAGAATGATAATGAGAAATACTCTTTGATAATCAATATGTGATGGGAAGGGGCTTGAAAGTGCAAAACTCCCCAGATCTGCTACAAGCAGCTGAATTTTGCAGCTTTTCAAAGGGATGGTGGTAAATATTCAAATCAAAAAAAGGGGCTCAGAGCATGTGGGTTGATGTCTGAGATCTGTCAGTCTGAACCACCCTCGCCTGAYGTGGAGGTTTGTACTTAATTCCAGCTCCAAGGTGTACCACAGCTCCAAGGTGCAACATTTCTGTGTCCTTGGACAGAAAATAGTAAAGTCAGGGTCTTAATCACCCAGATAGACTTTGAGTATGAAGGGAAATTTATGTGAGGTCTCTGTTTCCCACTTAAAATTCCATGCCTGCACTTACATGGGAGTGGAATTATTCTCCAGCATGGAATTGCTTCAATCCATCCCAATCTGGATCACTTTTGCTCTCCTTTAAGGGAAGAGCAGCAATAACTCAATTAAAGTGACATTGTATTCATGGTGGCTCGTGCCAGCTAATAAATAGTCAGAGCTGTTCGTGCCACGTTTGGGCTCATCTCCCGTGTTTGAAGAGCAGCACAATTTGACATTTGTGTGTGTTAAATCTTCCCCGGCAGCCACCGTGAGCAATGAATTAAGTGTGGAAATTGGAATGGTGTCCCGGGGAGGAGAGGGACTTGTCACACTCCTTCTGACAAGTGCCTGGCTGGGGTGGTGGCACTTTAGGGTGGGGGCAAAGCCCCCGGGGCCACCGACTTCAAGCACCACGCTGGAAAGGAACTTGTAATTTCTTGCAAGACGCTCTTCCTTCCAGAACAATCAGCTTTATTTTATATTAATTACCGCCACCTTTGTGATTTAATAACCTGTGTGAGGCAGAACATTTCCTTTCAGCGCTGAGAGGCACTCAGTGCTTCCTTCACTCCACCACGCGGAATCGCTTCACATCCCCGCAATCCCAGAATGTTTTACAAGTGGCCCTGCTCTGGCCCAGACCTCCCCATCTGTTTGCTTGAATAATAATCAGCATTTATATTCCGAGAGTGCCCTTTACCGTGCCTGGTCTCTACACAGAGCCATCTGCTCGGAATTGCTGGAATTCCGGGATCGGAGCTGTGCCTTTGGCCCGGCCGGGGAGCCAGGAAGGTTTTTCCTGGCCATCACTCGAATTCCTGGTTTGTTCTGCAGTAAGGCAAAGCAGGAGCTGGGTACGAGTTCCCCTGCCCCGTGGTGGTCCTGTCTGAACGCCAGGGAGGGAAATCCCGGGATTAGAAGGGCTCTTTGTTCTTCCTTCTGGTTTTTATCTCTTCTCCGGAGGGGGAAATGCTTTGTCTGAGCAAAGGGAAGGTCTCACTGCCCGGGGCAGTCCTGCCCAGGAGCTGGTGCCACCCAGGTGAGAACAGTGTCCAGCAGGGCATGTGCTGGATGCTGAATGAATTGTGGGTGAGGAATTATCATCATCATCATCATCATCATCATCATCATCCTATTTACTGCCAGGTTTCCAATAGATCTTCCTTTATCTAAATTACATAAATAATAATAAATCCCCTCGGTCTTTCCAGCTTCGGGCTCTCCCGTGTCCCTTTGCTGCAGCAGCAGGAAGGAGCTGCCCTGTTCACTCCGGAGGATTTAAATTCTCCCCTCCCCTGGATCCTGGTCTCCCATTCCTCTTCTCAACCTTCTCTTCTGTGCCTTTGCTGCAGAGGGAGAATTTTTGCTGTTCCTCCAGTGCCTGCAGCTCTCAGAGGAGCCATCCAAAGCTTTTAACCACAAACCAATTTCTGCTTCGGTATCGGGAGCTGTGAGAGACCTGAAACTGCCCCAAACTGCTGTGCCTGGAGGTCAAACCCTGCGCTCAGCACCATTCCCACGTGGGCACCACCCAGCCCCACGTTTTGTCCTGCTTTGAGCAGGGCTTGGGACAAGGGGATCTCCAGAGGTGCCTCCCAAAAGGAATTATTGGAAGAATCCATGATTTTGGTCCATCAGAGCAAAGGAGGCCCCTGGGCTCTGCAGCCCAAGCAGGGGTGAACATTGCCCTGCAGCCTCTTGTGCTGACCGGGCTGCAGCCATGCTTTAAACGAAGAACAAATTCTCCTAATTGTTTTTTTTGGCAGATTTCCTGTGATAAATTATTCTCTAACTTTACAGCTCCTCGAATTCGGGTTCGCAGCGCTGTTTACAAACCCACGGAAAGTGACGCCTGAGCAAATAGACAATGAAAGAGATCTTGTAAACTGCAATTGTGTGTAATTGCTGCCTGGGAAGTGTTCATGGGGGAGAGAAAAGGCTTCCTCGTTCTTTCAGACTTGACATTCAGAGCGTAAATGTTTGCAAATCTGCCTTTTCCTTCCCTAATTATTTTTCATTCTCTGTTTGTTTGCCCCGATTTTGTGCKGGGAAGGTTTGCAGGGCTGGGCCCTGAGTGACAGCAGCTCAGAGAATCTCTCCCGTGACATCTCTGTGTCTTCCTGACTCGTGGGGGAAATTTGGGATGTTCCAGCCTGTGGGGCAGTTGATGCTTTCGTGCTTTTTGAAGCTTTATCCGTGTTTTTGCTGCGCTCAATCCTTCAGAAGTCACAGGCTGGAGCTGCCTCTGCCCTTGGGAGCCCTGGGGTGAGGTTGGCCGCCCCTGCCGCGGCTTTGACAGGAATTCCAGATGAAGAAACGACAATTCCCTGCCTTTGGTGTTGGGGCTTCCGGGGGAGAATATGATCGATAATCAATGGGGCTCCCAGAGCTTCCCCACGGGACTGGGAACTCTTTTCCCTGCACACCCAGGAGCTCYTGGGGCTTGTTTTCAGAACAGGAGCTCCTGGGTGTGCACTGGAACCCAGCCCCGGAAATCTCTCCTGAGGGCAGAGAGTGGCAGGACTGGTAATTTTGTGAATTGTATCATTAGTAAAATATATTTTATTCTATTTGATGCCGGCTTTGGAAGGTTCCTGTATGATTATTACGTTTTTAAGCATCGGATTTTTTTTTTTTTCTAACAGCTTTACTGGAGGCTAAATTGAGATCTAATACAAAATTCAAAGAGGTTCTGCTGAAATGCCATTAAAATTTTAACTTTATGTTCTTTCAGGGCTTTAAAAGTTATAGAGGCAAAGCAGTACAAGGCAAGAGGAATTTAACTACCAGGTTTCTGTGTTCTGTAATAGGAAGAGTGTCCAAAAAAGAGATGGATTTTCTGCTTTCTGAGAAGGATTTGGTAAAAGAAACTGCTGAGGGACAAGTCCTTGGCCCATCCCTGACTGCAAATGGCACACAAATGTCTCCGAGTGTTTAGTGCCTCCCGGGATGGGTTTAATTCACAATCCCGAGGTATGAAAGCCTGGGGAGAATGTCCTTTGCAGGCTGTTGGGCACCAGCACTCCCRTTTAACACCTGTGCCCTGCCACAGGCGCTCGCAGCTGGAATTCTGGCTGGAGCCTCTCCCGCGGCACTTCTGCTTCATCCAGGAAAAAAAAAAGAGAAATATCACAGGCTGCCGTGCCTCCCCGCAGTGATCGCACAGGGCTTTTAATTTCTGTGATAGCCACTGAAAAATTCATGAAGGAGCTTTTCTGCTGCCTCATGGAAGTCAGTTCCTGCTGGAATTCTGTCGTGGCAGGGAAACATTCCCTGATCAGGGAGGAGTTCGTGTGAAGTCTCTCTGCCTTTAGCTCTTACTGAAGCCAAAGGTGTCAAAGAAAAGCACTTTACAACCCCCCCCCCCGGGTGATGCTGTGCTGTTGTTTTGGGTTGGTTTGGGGGTGTTTATTCATTCCTGGTTTTTTCGGGTGGGGGGAATCAGCACATCCAAGAAATCCCGGGTAAAGTGAGAGGAGTGGGAAGGGCAGGAACCAGAGTGGGAATTCTGGCTGGGGTTGCTCGTTGTGCCCGCAGCACACAGGGAAATAGGAATGTGCACCCATGTGCACACATCCAGACATGCCTAAATCCAGGGCTTCTCTGTGGCTCCATTTTAGAACTCAATCAGAATCTCCTTCTCTCCTGCTCACTCTTTATGGATTTTGCCCTACTTGTTCACACAACTGTTTCTTAAAAATCTCCGTGCCTTTGTTTCGACAGGGTTGAACATTCCCCAAGGGGGTTTTAGGCATTCGTGTGGAAAAGGGAAAAAACAGTTCCTTGCTGCAGCAGGAATGACCCAAAATTCCTGTGTGCACTGCAGATCCTCGGGGTGCCCGGCCTGGCAACAAACTGGTGCTACCAATCTTTAATTGAATTATTGCCACGAGATAACAGGCTGGCTCTTGGAGTTATTTTTAATTCTTTTGTTTCCATATCAATAAAATGGCACAGACAGAAATCAGATCTTTTTGGAGAAAGGGAGTGGAAGGGGAGGGCACAGGGACATGGGCAGGGGGAACTGCTCTGGCCCCGTTGGGTTTATTCCTTTTGCAGCATCACATCTGCATTCCGTGGAAGATTAAAACACAGAACGCATTTTTCTGGCACAAAATGCTCTGGTGCAAAAGGCAGCGTTGGATGAGCAAAGCCCTGAGTGCTGAGGCATCAAATAGAAGATTTTGCAATATATATATATGTGTGTGTGTGTGTTACATCATACATCCAAYATAGACACAGATCCTAAAACTGAAATTCCTGAAGCTCCAAACTCGTCACTTCCTGTCCCTCTCCTCAGTGACATTCAACTGCTTTACTTTGTCTTGTCCTTCAGCTGAAGCTGAATGGACTCTTGAATCCTGAAGGTTTGGGTCAGTGGGGAATCATCCTTCTCAGACCTGGGGGTTTTTTGGGAAATCATCAACAGAATCCGTGGTTTGGTGGTAGGTGAGGAATTCCATCCACAGAGGAGCAAAGGGAAAGGATCATTCAGGAGCCTTCCAGGGACAGCACCAGTGACAGGGGGGTCTGCAGGTGACTTTGTGCCCCCGGTGCTGGGTGCTCACCGAGGGATGAACGGTCCGTGCTGCTGCTGGCAGCAAACACGGGGATTTTTACCCAGGAACGTTGTGAGCTGTGGCGTGGCCTGACTCCACCTCAGACCTCATCCTGAGATAACCCAGCTCCCGCCACCCAGCTGAGAAGGAACTTGGGGCTGATTCCAGGTGAGCAGCAAAGCCTTGGAGAGCTCTGAGCTGAGGAGAGTCACAGGAGCCGCTCCTGCCTTGCACTCGCCCGGCGCTGGTGAAGTTCCCGGTGTCGGTGCTGKGTTTGTCAGCTGGGAGCTGGAACAGGCACCGAGGGGAGCTCAGCGGAGCCTCCCTGATCCGTCCTGACAGCAGCGCTGTGCCCGCACCTGGCGGGGTTTAACCCCTGCCCTGCTCATGGGGACAGCCCTGGTCACAGCAGGGGACAGTCCTGGTCATGGGGACAGTCCTGGTCACAGCAGGGGACAGTCCTGCTCATGGGGACAGCCCCGGTCACAGCAGGGGACAGTCCTGGTCATGGGGACAGTCCTGGTCACAGCAGGGGACAGTCCTGCTCATGGGGACAGCCCTGGTCACAGCAAGGGACAGTCCCAGCTCATGGGGACAGGGGACAGCCCTGGTCACAGCAGGGGACAGTCCTGGTCATGGGGACAGCCCTGGTCACAGCAGGGGACAGTCCCAGCTCATGGGGACAGTCCTGCTCATGGGGACAGCCCTGGTCACAGCAAGGGACAGTCCCAGCTCATGGGGACAGTCCTGGTCATGGGGACAGCCCTGGTCACAGCAGGGCTCTGCTCCATTCGGAGCCTTAAACGGAGCCTGACAGGGTGGGAACGACCCTGGCACCTCCTGTGCGGACACGGGGACACCGTGTTCTGGGGGGTCCTCCTGTTCTGGGGACGAGGCTGAGGGGCTCTGRTTTATCTCTAAACCATCCCCTCCCCTCCTCAGCCGCTCACCCCGAGGTGCCTGAGCAGGCACAAGATGGATTTCCTGGAAATGGGATGTCAGCTCCACCGCTAAAAACCAACTGGTGCAGGCAGGCCGGGTGAGGTTTCCCTCCAGAGAGGGTTTTGTTTAAATTAGTGGCTGAAATTGATTCTTTTTCCGAACATCTGTTCCTGCCTCTGGTCCCCTGATGCTGCTGGTGAGAATGTCAAGTGCCACTGGCCGGCTTTTCCTCACCCAGCTTTTCTAAACCTTGGCCAYGGATGTTGTTTGTGGCTCGCTCTGTTTTTCTTCTCCCTTTTATGGACTYGCCTTTTCAGGCGTAATTAGACTTTGTTGATGCAGATTTCTGGTGAGCAGCTGTGTCAGTCGCTTTGGGAAGTTCAAGGCTTCGCGCTGCAGTGGGCTCCTAATGTTCATTAAAACCCTCAGTCAGGCCAAGGGAAGAAGGATAAAAGRCAATTAAACCCCAGCCACATCCTTGGCCAGGTAAACAAAAAGTGTGGCAAGAACTGGAACAGAAGCCTCCAGTGAGTGATGGGCAACATTTCTCCTGAGCCCCTGACAGAAAGTTCATGTATAAATTTATTAAAATGTGCACTGGATGGCATCTGACTTATCCTTGGTCACAGTGAAAATTCCAGACAATTTATTTCTGCTCCCTGTGTCCTGTCCCGCAGCCACGCTGTACCTGTGACAGCGCTCGGCTCTCACACCGTGCCTCCTCAGCTTCCTGAAGAGTTTTTAAATGTTTATATTTAAAAGAATTCAAAGGCTACGTTTAAAAGGTTGGGGTTTGGACCCTGAATTGCATCTGCATTTATAAAAAAGGGGTGGGAGGTTTCCCCTCTTGTTCTGAAGGTCTCAGGATGGAGGGGTTCAGGTGAGTTCATGACTTGAGTGTGTGACTGAGGCTGGACCTGGTTTTATCCTAACCCAGCTTCTGGGGAGGTTCCTGTGGCTGCTTTGTGCAGGAAAAAGGGCTGAGAGCTCTGAAATCTCYTCTTGAGGAGAAGCAAATCCATCCTTGAAATGAAATCCGAGCGTGTTCGGTGTCAATAACCAGCCCTGCAGTGGCATCTTGGGTCTGCTGCTCCAAATGATGCTGATGTGGGAGATCAAAGCTTTGCTTTGAAACACGAGCGCTCACTGTCAATAAATTGTGTTAAGGGTTTCTTGGCACAGACAGCTGCCAAGGCAATGGAAGTTTTCCTGCTTTTCCAGCTCCTCCGCAGTGGCTGCCCAGGGTGCTGTGAAATGCCTGAAACTCCCTTCCCAGAAGAAGGGAATTGGGATGGGTTGTGGCCTGAGCTCAGCCCAGGGCGGAGCTTCCTCTGTGCAAAACAGGTTTGACGGGAGGTGTTGCCAAAGGAATTGTCCAGGGAGCCCTCCTGGACCGGGGGAGAGCTCAGGGAGCCCTCCTGGACCGGGAACGGGAGATTTATTGGCCATTTCAGGGCTGCCAGGAGTGCACTCAGCGGAGGGATAAACGGGGATGAATTGGAGCAGCTCCTGCTTTCCTCGGTTCTTTTGGCCGGTGGAATTCAGCTCTGAATTTTCTGAATTACCTGAATTACCTGAATCCTGCCCCTGCAGAGGGTGGTTCCCTGCCCGGGGCTGAGCAGGACCTGTCCCCCTGCATCTCCCGGGGGCCGGGGCTGGGGCTGGGGATGGATATTTTGGAGCCTGGATGTTTTTGGAGCAGGGCTGGCAGGCTGTTGCTGTCACTGAGCCCCTGTTCCCTGCTGCCTGGCGGCAGTGACACGGAGGCAATGCCAGCCCCATCCCTGCCAGGATCAGATCCCTGCACCCAGAGCGAGCACAGATCCTGCCTGTTGCTCCCTTTCACTCCTCATTTCCGTGTTTTAGGCACTTTTCCCTGGCAGTTCTCCCTGAGAACCTGGAAATCCGGGGCTCTCTGGGCTCTCCCAGCTCCAGGTGCGGGATCCGACCGCAGCCACGGGACCAGATGGTGGAAGCTGCCCAGGTCCCCTGGGACTTTTGGGAAGAGGAGAAATTACTCTGAATATCCTGGCTAATTATCCTGTGGGAATTGCGGTTGTCTGCCAGCATCTTCTGCGTGAGGAACCTCTGTGTTTTGTAAAATCTTCCACGCTGAAGGTGGCTTGTTGTGTTTTAGAGCATGAGCAGGATTCTCTCCATAGCAACTGGAGTTCAGCAGCAGAAATGTCRGATGCTTGGGAGATGTTGAGCTTTGGTTGAAGATTTTTGACAAAAAACATGGTGGAAATGTAGAAGTTTCTTTATTTGTATTAAATAAAATTAAATATTACTTAGGGGCAGCCTGAGAGAAAATTAGAAAATGTGGGGTTTTTTGTGTTTTCTGTGCAATGCAGATTTAGRGATGGGAGAAAAAGAAACGAAACGTTGCTGTAAGAAATCGCTGGAAACAACAATGAACGTGTGAAACCGGGGACATTCACACCTTTTTGTGGTGCAGCTGCCACCGGCCGCGGCCACCCCGCTGCCAAGGAAATCCTTCCCAGGCACGAATCCAGTCCCTGGCAGCCTGTGARCTCCACTGCCCTGTCTGGCGATATCTCACGTATTTTTGAGATGATTTGGAAACGAAGTGTCTGGAAAATACAAAGGTTGCAAGTTCATCTTAAAGGGATTTTTTTTATCCTCTCTCCTACTTAGTGATCACTTAAAAGAAAATGCTGGTGATGGGAGGGGCTGGGATGCCAGAATGGATGAATTTGGGATTTGGAGGCCAATACTGTAGGACAATGTCCCTGTGGAAGGGGAATGTTCGTGGCTGGAGGTGGTGTTGGAAGGACGGYGAGGAAGGTGAATGCAAGGAGGTGGAACCATGGAGTCAATGAATGGAAGCGCCAGAGCCAGGAATGTCCGAACACAAAATCCACTCAGATCCAAATCAGTGCCAGGAGGGAAGGCAAAGGATTTGTGCAGCTGCTCCCAGAGGGGCTGAGCCCCTGCAGGGCCCTCGGGAAGGATCTTGGCTGGGACAGGGAACAAACCCCACAACAACTGCTGTGAGCAAATACTCCTGACTCACGGAAACGCTGGTGCCTCTGCACTCCTGAAAACCTCTGGGGAAAACTCCTCAAACCCAAAGGAAATGGTTCAAAAAGCTGCCACAGCTCTCRGGGTTGGCTGGGCCAGACAGCAAACGCTGCAGGGTTGGGGAGTTTGGAGCTGTTTCCTATTTCCACAATCCTCAAAAACCATCAGTAAGGGCTCCAGAGCAGGAGATCCAGCAGGGATCTGGGAGGAGAAGGAGCAGGGACTCCTTTTTTCCCCATACACACACACACACACATGGGGGCTGTCAGAGCCCAGCCAGGGTAAAACAAACCCACAGCACCTCAATTTGTTCGGTGTAAAACCCCCAGGGCCTCGATTCCTTAGCGTAAAACCCACAGCACCTCAATTTGCTCATTGTGAAACCCACAGGGCCTCAATTCCTCAGTGTAAAACAAACCCACAGCACCTCAATTCCTTCAGTTTAAAACAAACCCACAGGGCCTCAATTCCCTCA